>JAYEVJ010000134.1:0-214214 GCA_036346265.1 Melocanna baccifera | reverse complement strand
GAAATCAGCAACCATGTCCATCACAATGGCAGAATTGAATTAAAATATTACAAATTAATCAGTTAGGTTCATCCCATACTAGATATGTGGTTTGCACGATTAAACTCAGATCAATGGCGCACAAAGTTAAGTCCTTAGTATTACCCGGGCGAAGCTACCACATCCCCCGAAGTGCACATGCACTTCCTACTTTACTGCACGATCACTCGCCCGAGTGCAAAAACCAAGTTTGTATCCCTCTGCCAATGACACACCAATGTCATGGCCCAATTTTAATACACGTGGCACCAAGCGTCGCGCGGGCGCGGACGCACGGGGGTGCGCGGGGTCTGAGCGCGGCGACCGAGGCACGCACGCGGACGCGTCCGGCGCGGGGAGCGGGCGATGGTGAAGGCGACGCGGGGAGAGCGAAGGCGAGAGCGGCAGCGGGGTAGCACACGAACCGAGGGAAGAACCCAGGTTTTATCACGCGAACCGAGGGAGTTCAATCCGGAGACAGCTGCGGGCGCGAAGCCGGATCGGTTAGGACGGCTCAGATCCATCGCGATGAGATCGGACGGCTGAGGGCACGGCGAGAGTTAGGGTTAGGGTTATCGCGCGGGCGGGGCACCAGCTGAGCGACGCGTGGCGCGGGCGTGATCCAACGGCGGGGCGTCGCGGGCGCGCGGCGAGGTGCGGGCACGGGGATTGCGACGCTTGGCAGGCGGGGAGGATCGGGCGGGAAGAGGAGGTACAGCGGTGGCACGGGGATGAGTCGAATGACCGACACGTGGATGCGACGGGATCCGACGGTTGGGAGACGGCGGGGGATTTTTATTTTCTTTTTGTTTTCCAGAAATCCAAATAAAATAATAGGAGCTTTAGAAAATAGCAAATAAATCCCAAAAATTCACCAAAAATACCAGAAAATTCCTTGAGACCTGAAGAATCTAAATAAAATATTTTTAACTTATGTTAATAAATATTTTAATTATATTAAATCTTTTAAAATTCTAAAAATTCATTTGAAGCTTAAATTAAATTCAAAAAATTCCAGAAAATTTATTTTTAAATTCCTAGCTTTAAAAATATTAGAAAAACAGGATGTTACAGGCTCATGCATTACAAGGCCCGATTTGGCCCAAACAAGCGGTGTAGTAATTTCTTTTGACGATTGTAGGCCGTGCAGACAGAATTTTAAGGCAAGGCTGGATCCGTTGGAAAGAGGACGAGAAAAGCTTTCCATCAAGTACTCATGGACCTCAAACAGACTCTTTTTATAAAAGTTATGCTTGTTTGAAGTTGGACCTATCAGGCTGAATCCGAACTGATCTGGAGGCCGAATTGGATTCCAAAACGTGTCCCACTTGAACTCTTGATTGAATTGGTCCAAAAGTGATGTGGTGACCACAAGGAAGAGTTGATGGAGACGTCGATATGATCTTGACATGTTGGTTGGCCTCCCTTTTGGTAGATCCCAACTACGAGCTCATAGTATTGATGAATCCTCCTTGTATAGCTGATTATTTAAGTGATGCGTAGGAACTCTTGTAATTCGAACAGCAACTATTGCTAATTTAGTTGTAACCACCGGGGCCATGTCCTCATCAAATTCAATGGACCCTTGCAATTCCAATAAATCAGCGTGGAAAAAATATATAGAGTTCAACAGCCGATTCTCAATATTTAGACCAAACAACCAAGCTAGAAGAACGTAAACATACAAGGAGGCGTCCAAACAAGCTAAAAGCAACGTAGAACAAGCTACAGTCATTTTGTGCGAATGTAGACCCCAAGAGCATCAAGAATTGCGCCTGCGTGCACAAAGAAGCCAACAATGCAGCCATTGTTCTCCATTGGAACTCTGAAGCTGAACGGAGTTCCTCCGTCTCCTCCCAGTCCAAAAGGTACACAGCCGCAAACATTTGTGATAAACGTAAGCGATGTCATAACATTTGGTATTGCGCAATATGGACCAACTGATCCAAAAACTCAGAGGGGCCAAGGTTGTGAGGCCCCACGTCACTATCCCTCGGATAATCACGCAGAACATACAGATTATTATTTTTCTGATCAGTAAAACACTGCTCCGGCAAATAATAAGCATTTACCAGAGTAGCGCAGCAGAACAATAATATAGACACTGTCTTACTTATTACAGCAGTTGCCACCTGGCTTAAAGTCTAGTTTTACGAAAGTAGATAGCAAAAGTATAAACTAGTACTCCAGGGCCCTCCTGCCCGCTCCACTGGGTCGCCCACTCGTCCTAGCCAAAGTATGCGGGGTCCACCTCGTCTGGCTCCTCCGAATCGCCATCCTCCTCTCTCGCGAGCTCTGCAAATTCTGTTTCCCCCTCATCCTGCTCGTAGTGAGCTTCGAGCGGAGTGGGGTCTAACAAAAGAAATTTAATACCAAGGGTGAGTACCACGGTACTCAGCAAGCATAATATTATCAAAAGTGCACTGTATGTCTCTCATGTCCTTAGTTCCATATTCTAATCCTTCTTACTCTGAAAATAACTTATGAAAATAGCTGTCATCTTTTACTTGCCAAAAATCTCTATTTTTCCACCCGGTAGGGTAAGATCCCGAGCGATCACCGTAGTCCACAATCCAGTGAACTGGCATGAATTCATGATTTTATTAGCACTGCGCAGGCTTTGTACCACTTTACCCAAAACTACTTTGAACCGTGCCGATCGCTGATGCTCTGCTTTAATCTTCTGACAAGAGTTGCACTGGCCAACATATGATGCTATTTCCCTTTTTATGTTGGCCCACCAAAAATTTTCTTTAAGGTCTTTATACATCTTTGTTCCTCCGGGGTGGATAGTGTAGGGTGTGTCGTGGCTTCTTGTAGGATGGTTTCTTTAATGTCTTCATCCTTTGATGCACATATCCGATCTTGATCATCTAGGTGAAACTCCGACTGCTGTCCCTTTTTAATTCTTCGGGTCTCATCCTTGATAAAAGGATCCAACATCTGCTTTTCTCTAATCTAATCTGATAAGGTTGGGTGGAATGTCATGGAGGCTATGGTGGCCTAGGCAGTAAACACTCTGACCTCTATCCTCATTTTGGCTAGTTCTTAGGTTACCTCTGAAATAGGATTTTCAAGAATCATATGATGGCATTTGACTTTGTGGCTGAGGCATCGGCTACTACATTAGCTTTCCCAGGATGGTAGTTAATGGTTAAATCATAATCCTTGATTAATTCTAGCCATCTGCTCTGTCTCATATTTAATTCCTCTTGGGTGAAAATATACTTGAGGTTCTTGTGGTCGTTAAATAGGTTACACTTGGATTCATACAGGTAATTTCTCCATATTTTTGATGCAAACCTTATGGCTCTTAACTTTATGTCGTGTGGGGTAGTTTATCTCATGAGGCCTCAATTGCCTGAAAGCATATGCGATGACCCTTTCTTTTTGCATTAAAGAACTTCCTAATCCATGTTTAGAGGCATCGCAGTATACTGTATAATCAACTCCGTCTTCGGGAAGTGTTAAAATAGGGGCAGTGGTTAACCTTTGTTTTAGAGCTTGGAAACTCTGCTCACAACTTTCTGTCCAAACAAAAGGTGTTTCTTTTCTCAAAAGCTTGGTGAGGGGACTGGCAATCTGAGAAAAATCTTTAATAAACATACGTTAATAGCCAGCAAATCCGAGGAAACTTCGAATCTCCTTGACATTAGTAGGTTATTTTCATGAAGTCACTGCTTCAATCTTTGTGGGGTCCACTTCAACTCCTCTTCCTGATTGGATATGGCTTAGAAAAGCTACTTGATCTAACCAAAAGCACATTTGCCGAATTTGGCAAATGATTGATTCTCTCATAGAGTCTCTAGGGCAATGGTAAGGTGACGATTATGCTCTTCTTCATTTCTTGAGTAAATCAAAATGTCATCAATAAAGACAACAATGAACTCGTCTAGATATTTTATAAAAATCTTGTTCATGAGATTCATGAAGATAGCTGGAGCATTGGTCTGACTAAAGGGAACAACTGTGTACTCTTGGTGTCCATATCTGGAAACAAAGGCTGTCTTTTCTATGTCTGAAGACTTTATCTTAATCTGATGATATCTCGATCGGAGGTCAATTTTCAAAAATACTCTGGCTCCTCTAAGTTGATCAAAACAGTCGTCCATTCTGGGAAGAGGGTATTTATTTTTAGTGGTGACACTATTAAACTCTCTATAATCGGTACACAGTCTCTGACTCCCATCTTTCTTTTCTACAAATAGAACTAGGCTCCCCAAGGTGAGGTGTTCTCTCGGATAAATCCTTTGTCCTGGAGATCATCTAATTGTTTCTTTAATTCTCCTAATTCTTTTGGATTCATTCGATACGGCCTTCGGGATATGGGTGCAGTGCCTGGAATAAGATCTATAGCAAGCTCCACTGCTCTTTCTAGTGGCATTCCAGGCAGTTCTTCTGGGAACACATCAAGGAACTCTCTTACTATTGGGACCTCTTGAAGTCCTTTCTTTTGGATGTTAGCAAGGCTGGGAGGAAGGGGTTGCTTCAAGGTTCTAGCTTCTAAGTATGTTAATCTAGTTCCATCTGGCTTTCGGATGGATGCACTTTTTAGATTCCCAGTCTATATTTACCCTATGGGCAGACAACCAATCCATGCTCAAAATTACTACTAGTCCACTCCAATCTCTCACATAGAGGTCTGCTAAGAACTTGATATTGTGGATAATTATAGTCTGGTTCCTCCTTATGGTCGTCACTTCTATTATTCCAGCCGGTGTACCTACCACCATCGGCTTAGCTAGGGGGCTCCGTCGATAATTATTTGCTTCCAAAATTTTGTATGAACTAAAGGAATGGGTTGCCCCTGGATCACATAAAATAGTGCCCAAAGGAGACGGTATGAGAAGTGTACTGGTGGCCACATCAGTGGCTTCTCCCACTTGATCGACTGACACATAGGTGAGCTTGGCAGATCCCCATTTTTTCCAGTTGAGATGATCTGATTGCCCTTAGGAGAGTTCTAACGGTGTTCTGGTAAGGCACTGGAGCTAGGAGGCGGGATGCATTAGTGATGTGCGGGGTTTGTCCTGAAGTCTGTTGAGGATATGGGCAATCAACCTTTTGGTGACCCGGTTTTCCACAATTAAAACAAGCATTTGTGCCCTTTAAACAATCCTTAGTGAGATGGCCTAGTCCACATTTAGCATGCCGAATGGCAGTGGCAACTGGCCTTGGCGATGCTACTTGCCTATACTGGGAAGGATTTTGAGGTTTAGGTTTCGGAGGTCCATACTTGGTGGGTTTGATGATGGTGTATGAGGGCGAGATCTGTTCACATGAGAGGTGCATTGATCAGTCCTAGCTTCCTTCCTTCTCTCCTTTGTGAGATTAGTATGTTTACTCTCCAAGATAATAGCCCGGCTTACCAAATCCTAAAATTCCATTATTTTATGGATAGACAATAGCATCTTAAGGTAGGGGTGCATTCCTTCCATAAACTGGTCTATTTTTCTTCTCTTCTGTGTCTTCAACAGGGGTGGCATAACAGGATAAGTCATTAAGTTGGCTGAGATAATCTATCACCTTTTTACTCCATAGGGCCAAGGCTCGAAACTCCCTTTTCTTTAACTCTAGCCTCCCAGTAGGCACATGTGTTTCTTTAAACCGTGGCTGAAACTCTGCCCAAGTAATAGGTTGCTCACTCACTCAGTTACGGTGTAGTTAAGCCACCAAGTTGTTGTGGTTCCTGTCAACTGATGAATTGCATATCGAAGTTTTTCCTCATTGGAGCATCTCATTGTGTCTAACTTCTTTCCTATCTCAATCAGCCAGTCACTGGCATCTAATGGGTCAGTAGCCTTGGCAAAAGTAGGGGCCTAGTCTGAAGAAAATCTCCAAAGCTGACTCCCTGGGTGACAGGAGGGTGTGGTGCTACTACCTTGGTTAGCAGGGTTTCCATAAAGCGGTTTTAATTTTCTTGAGCTTCTTTTCTGGAGTTTTCCAAATATTTTAGGACTTCCCCCATTACTCCCAATGGTTCAGGGGGTCCTAAAGATGAGGGGTGACTGGTGCCTGGCACACACATAGGTGTGGGGTGCTCTCCTGTGGTCCTTGGTGGGTTCTCTGCAGTGGCTGCTTCTAGTGGAGGCTGAGGAAACAGACCCAACTCCTGCTCGTTTCGGGGACGATCCTCCATTCTACAGAGGTAAGGCAATAGGTTTTAGTTGTAACAGGTAAACAATTCTACCCACAACCACTCTCTTCCTACAAGGAAACGGCCGGACTTCCTAAATTTTAGATTGGTATAGCATTCATGTTTAAAGGGGAAAGATTTTGGGTGAGTTATAGAATTTAGTATAACTTAACAGCTAAAAGCATTAAATTAGGGGTAAGAATGCATTTGTATGGATAAGTTGAGGCTTTAACTCTTTTCTTAGGCAAATAAACCACTAGGCGAAAAAAAATCAATCCAACAAGATCAAAGAAGAAATCAAAACAAAGAAAAAGAAATAAAACCTATACTAACTGGGATTCTCGTACCCAGCTACGCTCGAGAAGCCACTCTCGAGACCGCCCAAAACTGCGTGTTTGGGACCACGCTCAGGGCTCATCCCTGAGTACGCCCAGGATTTCGTTCCTGGGTACGCCTGGGCTACGCGCCCGGGTGCGCCACGAACCACTCGTTCGGGAAATCTCAAGTTCAGCAAAAACAAGATAAGTGATTTTTCCATCATCAGCCTTAGATTAGTTTAAGTTTCATATAAGTATTAAAGCAATTTCTAAAGACTGATGATTCCTTTCAAAATTGAGAAGAAAAGAAAAGAAAGCTATAGGCATAGTTTAGTCTTGTCCCAAGACAAAGAATCAACCTTGCCAGAAATCTAGCTATATGCCGCTAACCCCGGCACAACTACAACCTTAAAATGATCTGCTCACCCCTAAGGTTCAAAACAATCTACCCTATGTTGCAATGGCTAACCTACCATGTTTAACAGTACTGAATTTAAACATAGACAATGCTATTAAAGTAATAATGCAAGGCATGTATGCAGAGCATCCTCATACATATAACAATACTGACAACATAAGGATCAGAAATGAGACATACAACTTAACATAGAAGAATCAATAAAATCTGCCGCCCTGCAGATGAAGGGTTCTACATTAGCTTAGGTATATATATTTCTAAGACAGAAAAGTCTTTAACATAATACTTTTGAAGCAAAATAGAATTGGAAATCAACATCCAGACAAGAATTAAATAGAAACTTTAGTGCAATATAGCAAGTGTGAAGATCCACTTAAGCATATCTACAGCATCTATATTATTAGCGTGGCTCCACGTTATTGCTCTGATACCACCTGTGAGGCCCCACGTCATTATCCCTCGGATAATCATGCGGAACATACGGATTACTATTTACCTGATCAATAAAACACTGCTCCGGCAAATAATAAGCCTTTACCAGAGTAGCGCAGCAGAACAATAATATAGACACTGTCTTACTTATTACAGCAGTTGCCACCTGGCTTAAAGCCTGATTTTACGAAAGTAGATAGCAAAAGTATAAACTAGTACTCCAGGGCCCTCCTGCCTACTCCACTGGGTCGCCCACTTGTCCCAGCCAAAGTATGCGGGGTCCACCTTGTCTGGCTCCTCCGAATCGCCATCCTCCTCTCTCGCGAGCTCTGCAAATTCTGTTTCCCCCTCATCTTGCTCATAGTGAGCTTCGAGCGGAGTGGGGTCTAACAAAAGAAATTTAATACCAAGGGTGAGTACCACGGTACTCAGCAAGCATAATATTAACAAAAGTGCACTGTATGTCTCTCATGTCCTTAGTTCCATATTCTAATCCTTCTTACTCTGAAAATAACTTATGAAAATAGCTGTCATCTTTTACTTGCCAAAAATCTCTATTTTTCCACCCGGTAGGGTAAGATCCCGAGCGATCACCGTAGTCCACAATCCAGTGAACTAGCATGAATTCATGATTTTATTAGCACTGCGCAGGCTTTGTACCACTTTACCCAAAACTACTCTGAACCGTTTGAACTCGGTTTCCCACACTGCCTTAGGTGTGGAATCAGGCTCAAAGTACAGAACCTTTCTCCGATTACGTTACTCCATCCACCAGCCCATCTATTATAAATTGGTGTACCAAGTCGCTCGCTTGGGCTCCACCAATTTCCAATAGTGTTGGTTAGACTGGCTCCCAGCCCAACACTCCGTCCTCATACTTACCCAATGTGGTGGAATGGTTAACGTAACGGGATACTAATTTCTGTCCGTCCGAGACGGAGGAATGGTTGGCACGATAAATACGGTTCCGAAATCCGAGTAAAAACGTGGTAAGTCCTAACATTATAGCTATTAGAATAATTACATATTCCATATATGCGCTTACCATGTATGCGTCTTCTATGTATATGCTTTCCATATATGCGCTTACCATGTATGCGCCTTCCATGTATATGCTTTCCTTGTATGCCTACTTTAGGCCAATATATATACAAGCCACCCCAGCCCTTTAGCTGAGTGGTGTTTGCTCCAATCTCTCTACCTTTCTACATGGTATCAGATTTCTCCTGAGCCTTTTCTCCGCTGCTACCTCTCATCAAATCTCCTCCCCGGGCCACACCACCGCATCTCCTCCTGACGCGCCTCCTCACGCAGCGCGCCTCCTCCAGCCACTGCGCGCGCGCCCTCGGGCGCGCGTCTTTCACCGCTGAAATTTGTCGCCGGCCGCGCTGTTGGATCTGCGCCGCCGCCCTGCCGCTCGGCCGGATCGGCGCGCGACGACCCGTCGGCTCCGCCGTCCCGTCGAGCCTCCGCGTAGGCATCCCTCCACCGGCGCCTCTCGGCCGCTTGCTTCTACTCCAAGCCGCCGCCACCTGACTCGGCGCCACCTCCTGCCGCTGCCGGCCGCCACCCGCTGGTGCTGCTCGACCGCCGCCGCCGCTGGTGCTCACCTTCTCCAGCCCGCCGGCTTCCGTGCCTGCCGCCTGACGCCGACCGCCCACCGCCGGTCGCCCCTCGCGCGTAAGCCTCGATCAAGATTTGTTCGATCTGCCTCACCTTTATAGGTAAAAAAAAGAAAAAGAGAGAGAGAGAAGAAGATTCGGTCTTCCGTCACGCCTTTCCGACCATGGCGGCCCCTCCCGCTGATCCAACCGCTGTCATCATCGCCGCCGACAAGATCGCGCCTGTCGCCCCTCCGATCGTCCTCAACCCCTACTGCACGGTCATCGTCAAGTCCCACGTGCCGACCACCCTCGATTTGAAGGCACCAAACTACTCCCGCTGGTCCAAATTCTTTCGGACCAAGTGCACAAAGTTTGGCCTCCTCTCCCACATCGACGGCACCGACACGGCGCATCGCGACGAGGCTAACTGGATCCTCGCCGACTCCGCCGTTCTCAGTTGGGTCTATGGCTCCGTCTCCGACGACATCCTCGACTCCGCAATGACGGATCAAGAGACGGCACGAGATCTTTGGGTCGCGATCGAGCGCTGTTCGCGACAACAAGGAGTCCCGCGGTCTTCCTCAACAACGGTTTCACTCGCTTGTTCAAGCGATCGACCGTGCCGACTACGACCAGCAGATGAAGGTCCTCGCCGACGAGCTCGCAACATCGGCCTCCCGTCAGCGACCGCCTTCGTCCTCAACCTGTTGCATGGCCTCAACCCGCGCTTTTCCACCACCACTGACGACATCGCCAACTCCGTACCATTCCCCTCCTTCGCCAGGGCACGGTCCATACTTGCTCTTAAGGAGACTCATCTTAGCAACGAGGCAAAGATCGCCACCACCACAGCACTGTTCGCCTCCAGCGGCTCCTCCGGCTACACGTCATCGACCACTACTCAAGCCGCCAATGCTCGTGATGGGCGTCGCGGTGGCCGCAACCGTCGTGGCAAGCAGGGCGGGTCCGGCCGTGGCGCGCAGGGCGGGTTCGGCCGTGGCGCCAGTACTGGTTTTCAGGGTGGTCGCGTACCATCATCTCCATCGACCGGTCCCTGGTTCTGCTTCAACCCGTGGACTGCCCCTACCGGTGGTCAGTGGCGCCCCTCGCCCGCTCCCGGCCTCCTCGGTGCTCCACCTCAGGCTCATATCGCCTTCACGTCGTCCCAGCCTTCCACCCGCATACAGGATCGCGAGGTCTCATTCTGCCTGAACCAAGCCGTTGTCCAAGGACATGGTGGTGGGTCATGGACAGCGCGCCACTTCCCACATGACGACAGACGACGGTACACTCCTCTCTTCCCACCCTCCACCTCATTCGGTCGTTCTTTGTTGGCATGATTCCGTCTCCTGTCCTTTCTCGTGGTCACACTTTTCTTCACACTCCAACCACCCGTTTTCTCCTTCCCAACACTCTCGTTGTCCCTAATCTAGTCTACAACTTTCTTTCTGTTAGACAATTCACTCGTGATAACCATTGCTCTATTGAGTTTGACGCCTTTGATTTTTCTATTAAGGATCCCCGGACATAGCGTATCATGCTTCGCTGCGATAGTGCGGGCGACCTCTACACCATACCTCTAGTCGCCACATCAGCTCCACCCAGCACCCACATCGCCGTCTCCTCCCAGTTATGGCATCAGCGTCTTGGTCATCCCGGCATCGCCAGCCTCGACACCCTACATAAAAACTCGCTCATCTCATGTAATAAAGTAGACCGTTCTCTTTGCCAGTCTTGTCAACTTGGCAAACATACGCGTCTCTTACCTCTTCTTCGCGCTCCTCTGCGCCATTTGAGCGAGTTCATTGTGATGTGTGGACATCTCCAGTTCCTAGCATATCTAGTTTTCTTTATTATCTAGTGTTACTTGATGATTTCTCTCACTGTTGTTGGACTTTTCCTCTTAAAAAGAAATTAGAAGTTTTCCATCTTTTAGCAGATTTTACCACCTATGCTAGCACACAATTCGGCCTTCCTTTAAAATCCATACAGGCCGACAACGGCACCGAATTTGTGAACCACACAAACACATCCTTCCTTGCTTCCCGCGGTATTACCCTATGCCTCTCTTGCCCATACACCTCCCCACAGAATGGTAAAGCCGAGAGCATCATTCGTACCCTCAACAATGCGGTTCGCACGCTCCTGCTCCACGCCACTATGCCTCCCAAGTACTGGGCTGAGGCGCTAGCAACTGCCACCTATCTCCTTAACCGTTGCCCATCCTCCTCTGTCGGTGGTGACATTCCCTATACCCTCCTTCACCGCTCCCCACCACAAGATCTGAGTCATCTCGGGTTTCGGTTGTCTTTGTTTTCCGAACCTTTCTGCCATACGCTCATAAACTTGCTCCACGTTCCACGGCTTGTATCTTTCTCGGTTACCCTTCTCACCATAAGAGATACCGCTGTCTCGATCTCGCCACCAAATGTGTCATCATCTCCCGCCATGTTGTCTTTGATGAGAGCATATTTTCGTTTGCCAGTAGTGACCGATCTTCACCCCCTCCCTCTTGCTCCGACTTCGATTTTCTCGACGTCGACCGTGCCATGCCGGTGCCTCGCCTTCTGCAATGGCACCCTGCGGTACCCGGATGATGCTCCACCATCGCATGGTGTCGGCGATCATCTTCTTCGTCCACGGCACCATCCGTCGCTCCGCCACCACGACCGCGCGTGCATCGGTTTACTCGGGCGGCCACGTCGCGGCTCCCTCCGACCAGTGCACCGGCCGCAGTTACGCGCCGGCTCGGCTACCCGACTACGTCAGCGCCTCCCTCGGACCATCCGATGGTGACATGGGCTTGGTCTGCCGCCGATCCCTCTGTGGAGTTCTTCTCCCTAGCGGTCGACCACTCTCCCACTTCGCCTGTTCCAGCGAACTATCATAGCGCCCTCGCCGATCCCAATTGGCGCGCCACGATGGCCGAGGAGTACAAGGCCCTTATGGACAACGACACCTGACGCCTCGTCCCGCGCTCGCCTGGTGCTAACGTCGTCTCCAGGAAGTGGATCTTCAAGCACAAGTTTCACTCTGATGGCAGTCTGGCCCGCTACAAAGCGCGCTGGGTTGTTCGTGGCTTCTCTCAGCAGCACGATGTAGACTACGACGAGACATTCAATCCGGTGGTTAAACCGGCCACCATACGGACTGTCCTCTCTATCGCTGCATCCCGCTCCTGGCCGATTCATCAGTTTGACGTCAAGAATGCCTTTCTCCATGGCACTCTTAATGAGACGGTCTACTGCCAGTAGCCCTCTGGATTCGTGGACCCTGCTCATTCCACTCATGTGTGTCTTCTCCAGAAGTCCCTCTATGGTTTGAAGCAGGCTCCCCGAGCATGGTACCAACGGTTCGCCTCCTACATCTGCGGCATCAGTTTCGTCGCCTCCTCCTCCGACATGTCCCTGTTTGTCCTCCGTCAGGGGACTGACATGGCCTACCTCTTGCTCTACGTCGACGACATCGTCCTCACGGCTTCCACCCAAGGTCTTCTCCAACATCTCACAGCCTTGCTTCACTCGGAGTTTGCCATGACAGATCTCGGTGACCTGCACTTCTTCCTCGGCATCTCCGTTGCACTCTCCTCCAACGGCCTCTTCCTGTCTCAGCGACAGTATGCTGTTGATCTCCTGCGACGCGCTGGCATGGCTGAGTGTCACCCTACGGCCACACCAGTGGACACTCACGCCAAGCTATCCGGCCACGACGGAGCTCTCGTGGCTGATCCGTCCGAGTATCGCAGCCTTACGGGGGCTCTACAATACCAGACACTCACACGTCTTGACTTGGCGTACCCCGTCCAGTAAGTATGCCTTTTCATGCATGATCCGTGGGAGCCCCATCTCGTGTTGATCAAACGCATCCTGCGGTACGTCAAGGGTACTCTCGACGCTGGTCTTCACATCGGCCTCTCTCCAGCGACATCCATCACCGCCTACTCCGACGCCGACTGGGTTGGCTGCCCCGACTCGCGACGCTCCACCTCCGACTACTGCATTTATCTTGGGGACAATCTTGTCTCTTGGTCCTCTAAGCGTCAGACAACCGTGTCTCGATCAAGTGTAGAAGCCGAGTACCGTGTTGCTGGCTACGGCAACTTCTCCAAGAACTTCACGCCCCAGTTGCTTTAGCGACCATTGTCTACTGCGACAATGTCAGCGCCATCTACATGTCAACTAATCCAGTCCAGCATCGGCGTACGAAGCACATCGAGATTGACATTCACTTCGTCCGCGAGAAGGTTTCACTTGGTGAGGTTCGTGTCTTTCACGTACCATCCTCCCATCTGTTCGTGGACATCATGACAAAAGGTCTCCCGACGCAGCTGTTTCAGGATTTTCGATCCAGTCTTTGCGTCCGGACTGCCGCTACGACTACGAGCGGGTATTAGAATAATTAGATATTCCATATATGTGCTTACCATGTATGCGCCTTCCATGTATATGCTTTCCATATATGCGCTTACCATGTATGCGCCTTTCATGTATATGCTTTCCTTGTATGCCTACTTTAGGCCAATATATATACAAGCCACCCCAGCCCTTTAGCTGAGTGGTGTTTGCTCCAATCTCTCTACCTTTCTACAATAGCCATATGTAAAGGGGTCCGCCTGGCCATTCTGCATCCTTTCCTTGAACCCCTTTACCCACCTCATGTATATACAATTATATAAATACATATATCTGCTTGTGGGCTCGCTGCTCCTCTCAACGGTACCACGGCTACTAGCTTTCATCATGCTCATTCTTACTCCTCTTTCTCTTTGTTTTTCTCCTCTTTTCTTTTCTTTTCTTACTTAACATTTGTGCTCATGCATTTCTTTTCTTTTTCAGAAAACAGTTTTCATGCATTTAAATATACATAGAACAATTATTCAGAAAATACTGTATATGCATGATCAAAATAAAGCTTGCCTGAGTTGCAGCGAGAACTGGAATTAATGAAAAGCGGTTTTGTTCCTTCGACGGGCACCAACTCGGACTCTGCAATGCCGAGGCTAAACTTAGCAAAATATGTATTTATAATATTAATTTTAAGAAATTTCTTTTCCTTCCTTTAAATACATATACCCACATATGTGTGTGTGTGTGTGTCTATATATATATATATATATATATATATATATATATATATATATATATATATATATATATATATATATATATATATATATATATATATATATATATATATATATGCTCTGTTCTTTGCGGCTTCTAAAAGCCGCTTTTGGCTTTTGCTACAGTAACTAACTTTTAAATAGAGTATTTTTTAAGATGGAGTCTACATGTTAATTGTAGTACACGTTAAAAAACTAATATCTGTATCATAAAAAATCGCAAGTGAGTATATCTCTTTCCACAATTTCTATCGCAAACAGCCAAAAAGCCATCAGCCGCAGCCAAAAAGAACAGGCCCATATGCGCACACACATATATACATATATATATATATATCATTTTTATCATTTTATGAGCTAAATCCATGAGTTTTAAATGTTGTTAATAAAATGATCTAGAAGAATTAGTTCTTGAAATAACCTAATCTACACTCATAGAAAAGATATCTCTTTAATCTAGAAAAAGGAAACAATAAGAATAATAAAACAAGAATAAAAGCAGCCCAAAATTCCCTTCGGCCCACGGCCCAATTCTAGCCGCGGCCCACCTGCTCACTTCTCCCTCTCTTAACCCTAATCACCCTCCCCCTACTTACTCTAAGCCGCCGCCTCCTTACTGCCGCTCCCCTCTTTCATCTCTCTCTCTCTCCCAGGCTCCCAGCACCCGACCACCCCTTCTTACTACTCTCTGCCTCCCTCTCTCTCTCTCTCTCGCCTCCGCCGCTTGCTCTCCCTCTTGCGCCGCCGCCGCTTCTCCCCCTTGCTCTCTCTACTGATCTCCACCGCCGCCTCTTCCTCCCCTCTCCTCTCTTGCCCCTCCCCCTCTCCTTCTTCTTCACCGACCACCCCCCAAGGTTTGCTTCATGGATCTGGGTGGTTGAGTTGCTCGGGCTTGGAATTGATGGGGGATTTGTTGGATCTGGAGGGGGGTGGTGCTCCCTTAGTTCCTTGGTGCTCAGAGATTCTTCTCGCGGCTACTTGTGGCTCCCCGAGCGGTTCTGCTTGACGGCTACCCGAGCTTGACTCTAATGGCACTTACCGGCCGAACTGGTGCTACCTTCCCCCCTTCTTTTTTTTTGCTGCTTTCAAGTCTAGCACCTTTTACCACTACACTATTCTACTTCTTTTTACTATACTTCATCCAGTTGGGGGGTCTAGGGCTTGGTGGCGGAACTAGGGTCTTGTGGTGTTTTTGCCTTCGAGGCCACCGGCTCTAGAGCGTACCAAGCGCTGGATAGCCACTGGTGATGAGAAAATATTTGGTTGGCTTAGGCGGTTTCTCAACTTCTTTGCTCAACCAAAAAGGCGGCCAAAATGGTGCCGAGGGTTGCAAAAGCACATAAGGATGGTTCGAGAGGAGTCTCAAAATAGATGGAGGGGAATAGAAGTAGGGCCTACTTGATTGTCGAGCCGAAACGAGAGAGAGCAGGTTCGGGGAGGAGCTGCTGGTTGGTTCTCATGTGGCCGTTGTCGAGAAAGGAGAGGTGGCTGCAGACCTTTGTCGGGCTGCAACTGGCTCGCGGTGGTCCCCCTTCGATGATGCTTCCTTTCTTCCTCCTTGGTCCTCTCTGGTTGGTTCTTGCTCTGGTGGTGGCCGCTCCTTCCTCCTTGCTGGGGTTGGTTCTGATGTCACCTTTTGGCCTCCAGCCGAAGGTGAAATCCGAAGGCAAGGTGGAAGTGAAATGTGAGCTTCAGGGTTCTGGGTTATACTTGAGGTATGGGTGGTTGTTTGTTCTTGGCTCTACGAGCTGTGTGTGGCTGTTATGCCGTGTATGAGAACTCTTTGGCTATGCTTGCTCTTGTGGTTCCTTATAACAGTAGGGCAGGGGAACTGGGGCTTGAGTCTCTGGGGGAGGTGGCTTTCAGACTGATACTTGCTGGGGTAGTGCTAGGCTGGATGTAGCTGGCTCCTCTTGTGCTTATCCAGACTTGAGTCTTGCTCTCCTGTGGCTAGGTACCTCTGGTCTGAAGGGTAAACTAATCACTGCTGCTTTGGGGGGCTGGTTGCAAGGAATTGTGGAATTTTTGGTGGGCTTTGGGGCTGAGGTATGATGAATGATCGGTGGGTTGTGGCTGAAATGAGCTGAACTCTTGGTGGGCTTTGTGGGCGGTAAAGAATTCAATGATGGTGGCTGCGGGCTAAAATGAACATTATAAGTTGTGGGTGTTGGGCTGAGGTAAGATCGAGAGGGTTTGAATTTAAGATTTGCCGGATGATGACACCCTCTGCGACGAGAGGCGCTGACCGGCCTGGGACGGTCTGGGAACCTCTAAGACTCTCTCTGGTTGGCCCTAACAACCCAAAGGTACTAACGGCAAACACTCTTATCTTATTTTTATTATTATTCTCCCTTGGATTGCTAGCTCTCACATTTTCTAGTTACTAAAAGAAAATAAGTTTGGTTTAATACTAACAACAAATCTTAATGCAGGAACAACGGAAGAAAGCAAGCACTCGCTCCAAGTCCGAAGACTTAAAAGATAAATTCTTTTTCTTTCTCTTTTTGTAAAAAAAAATATTTTTGTAAAGATGTTGTAATTATTATTGCTGATGCAAAGCAAGAATGTAATTCAGTTTTGTAATATCAATTGAAATAAAGTTTAATGGAATATAAATATATTTTTATATTTATTGCTAATCACCTACTTAGCTAGAGATTAGGGCTAGGGTTCTTTCAAAGGTGAATCTGCAAGGAAAAGAAAATGATTATCAAGATATATATTATTGCAGGGAAATAATTAATCGCCTACGCATATTAACAAAGGAAACTTGAAAAAAAACGGTTTTGCTAGTTTTTAGGCGCCGAATATTTTTATCTATCAATCATCTAAATTTTTACAGTACTAAGCCTAAAATTATATACTAGGTAATATGCAACTTTTAGGTATATGTTACATATAGCAAGTGAGGGGTTATGAGAGACGTTATCCTGGGCAAGGGCGGTTAAAGCCTCGCTCAGCAAGGCTCGCAGTTTGGTAGATACAGACATAACTGACTCTACTAAAAGACCTAGGGCTGAAAATCCTTGTATTTTACGGACCATGTTAACATCTAAGACTACTTTCATTTCTGACTAGAGGAGGCAGTTAAGAGCAGTGTTAAACAAAGCTGATTACACAACCCATACGCGATGATGAGCTCAAATCTAGACATCGCTTAGTCGGAGCTTACCACACATAAATCCATCTCAAAGTAGTATAATCCAACAACACCTTCTCTAATTAACAAATATCTACTATATCGACTTGATATCTCTGCTATATTAAAAGAACGGGTTGGTCGCGATCATTCTCTTTTTTACAAAATTATCCACCAACATCATCGATCCACCCGCTTCTTCTTAGAGAATTAACCACCAATGCCATCCACCTGCTTCTAAGAGGACCAGGCGCAGCTTCTGGAGGTGTTCCGGGCGTTTGACCGCGACTGCAAACGGATAATCTCCGCCGCGCGGCCGGGGCAGCCCCTCACTTTCGAGGACCTCACGCCGATGATGGATCCCATGTCTGTCTGCGTGAAGAAGTGGACGGTTCTGGCTTATGAGGGGGGACAGCTCGATCCGGGCTTGTTACCATGCGCGTCGGCACGTTGCTCCTTCCTGGATCGATGCGCGCACTGGCGCACGTACACGCACGGACTAGCTCAGCACAAAAGGCGGGTCGTCACACGCAACGCACAGAGCTTTGAGAAAATCATTGGCATCGATCAGGCATTATGTTTAATATTCACAAATGGCGGAACGAACTAGACAATGAACAGTTCAACACGGTCAATCCCGGCCTTAAACCATCTTTTTTTAGAGGTACAACGAGGACGTACATAACCCACACACCACACTCACACTCATGCACGTAGGCACCAACGTCACATGTGCAAGTCTCTACACCCGCTAGAAAAATCATCCGTATATTAAACCTGGGGGCCTCCCCGTCCCCCGGGCGTGTCCACATCGGCGACGTCGCGCCCCAGCGTTGCTGCGTCAACGCATGTGCGCGCTGTCTGAGCGCGCAAGCTTCCCAGCGATAGCAAGGCGCGGTTTGCGAGCCCATCCACCCGTCCGCGCGCGTCCAGCTCCCATGCGGTTTGCGAGCCCATCCAACCGTCCGCGCGTGCCCACCTCCCGTGATCTAGCCTGCCGTCCTCTCCCGATTCCCTTCCCAGACGGCACCGCCGCCTCCCCTCGCATTCGCTTCGCTCCCCGTGTCCCTTCCAGTTCGAGACCATCTTGTGTGTGCGCGCCATGCGGCCGGATTTCCGCACCACGCCGCCGCCTCACCTGGCCCCTCCGCGGTTCCCTCCACCACCTGCATCAGCGCTGCTCCCCCTTCCCCCAGATCCGGTGTAGGCCGGGCTCCCCGCTCTGCATCCGCTCCGCTCTCGGCCCCTCCCCCCGCCGCCGCCTCATCGGCTGGTCCCTCCGTAGCTCCCTCCACCGCCCGCCTCAGCACCGCTTCCCGCTCCTCAGATCCAGCGGCGGCTGGGCTCTCGCCGCCCTCCAGTCCTATCCCCTCCCCTTTAGATCTGGCGTCGGCTGAAATCCCTGCTCTGATCTCGCCCTCCCTCCCCCCGGCTGACTTACCGGCGGCAGCGGCAGCTTCCTCGTCGGCCCTCCCCAGACCCGGCGTAGGCCGGACTCCCCGCTCTGCCTCCACTCCGCTCTCGGCCCCTCCCCCCCGCCGCCGCCTCACCGGCTAGTCCCTCCGCAGCTCCCTCCACCTCCCACCTCAGCACCGCTCCCCGCTCTCAAATGCCTATCTCCAATTTCTGCAAGGTTCAGCCGTCAAAAATGTTGCTCGAGTTCACAAAAAAAATGCCTAAGCAAGCAACTCGTCAGACGTTTGATGTTTCTTCCTCTGTTGGTCCTCTCTTTTTTGTATGGGTTGTTTCGTTGCTTTTCCCGGTAAGTGGTGCCATAGTTGACAATAATTTTGCCTTTTGTTAAGCTAGGAATTCTGTTGAATGTAGGAATATACACATGATTAATATATCTAGCATACAGTAAAATGTTTACATAATAGATCATTGTTAACTAGGTCCTCTCAGGGTTGCTTAAGAATAAGTGATATCTTACTGAGATGCAGGGAGAAGGGAACTGTTTGATCAAGTGATGGCCAATTTTCTGTGATGCATGATTGCAATTTTTCGACCTCTTATGTTGTAATGTAGGTTATGCTGCCATACCTTGTGTATGAGAAGCAACTTATAGATAGCAAATTATTCAGCAATGGTTATCTTATAAAATAGTATTTTGATCCAAGCCATTTACCTAATTCAGGTGTTACTTTGCAGGTCTAAATTTTCCCAAGATAAACGACTACAGTATCCAGTTTGTTTTCTTTTCCAGTTTCATTAACCTGCAGGTTGTATTATCCTTCCTAGCCGCAACATTCTTTTCAAAAGTTAACATTGCTCAAGGTATAACAAAACTGTGCCATTTTATCCCTGCATTTTATGACCTACTGTTCAGTGCTGCAAGATATGTGATGTTCCTTGCTTGTTATCTTCTTTCTACCAGCAATTGCATACCTGTACACATTTGGATCAGGGTTAATGGCAGGATCTCTTATCCTCAAATTTATTGAAGGTGGAAAATTCCCAAGTAAGTTTGAGCACTCATTTTAAACCAATATTTCAGTTTCTGTTTGTTCAAGATTCGCAGCACATTACTATTTTTTTCCTTTCATAATATTAATTGCAGTTTCATCCTTGTCATAGAAACGGATTGCCATTCTTTTAATGAATATAAACCGTCCATTTGGGGTGCTGCCTTTCCTACTCCTAGTGCTTCACTTATATTTTTAGGGGCAGTTCTTTCGATAAATCAGGCTGAAATCATTGCATTATATTTTCCTCTTGTGTTACTACAGGACATTAGATTCCAGTTCTGGAGATAATACCTACATTTTCTTTGTATCAAGGACTATATGAGCTTAGCCAATATGCTATTAGGGCTTCACAAACGGGAAACCCTGCCATACGATGGAGTGATCTAAATGCCCACACAAATGGAATGAGAGATGTGCTGATTATTATTGTTCTAGAATGGTTGGTTTTGCTTCCTGTTGCATATTATTTCGACCATGCTGCTTCAGTTGGGCACAGATCCAGTCCCCTTTCTACAATCAAACCTCTCCTGAAGAAGAACCCCACTTGGAGAAGGATAACTATTAATGAAGTAATTGATAATGATGTTCACGTAGAAATGGAGAAGCTAGACATTAGCAAAGAAGTAAGTTTCTTATACAGTACTACAGTAGATCACTCTTGCACAAAATTTAGTTTCCCACCTCCCAGCGTTGTTTAATGTGTACTTCAAAATTTTGCAACTACCTGTAAGGCTGCAATGTTTTTTCCCTATCGAACTACTCTATAATTACCTTCATTGTTCTTCTGAAGTTAATTTTACCATGTTTTCCAATCGTTTCTTTGGGGATCAGATTACTTTTAATGTACGAATAAATATGCATATCAAATGTCACGTACTACTTGATTATCAACGAAGTAAGTTCCTTATAATACAATTCAACAAATAAACTAAATGCAGCTACTATATCGGTTACCACCAAAAAAACCAGTTAAAGCTATCTTTACACGAAAATCAACCATTTATACAAAACAATTTGCGTGGCGTGTCGCCACGCAAACGCAGCTAGTTAATCTAAGACCCAACAACCTCCGGAGTACGGAAAGGCATTGTCCTACAGTACATATATTGTGACTATTTTTTTCTACGTACTGTTTCTTGCGAACAATCAGAATTCAAATATTTAAGCTATTAGCCCAAAAGAACCCACCTAGCTCACGATAGATTAGAGCGAATTTGCACCATAGAAAAATAATCTAGAAAATAAAATTTTATAGAATTTAAAGCAATCTAGGTAGGTAATTCAATTTACGAGTATCGTGCTTCCATGATTATCTTTAATCCACTAGAGCGATTCGTGCTGATAGCGTGTTGACGAATCGTCGTTGGCAAATCTAGTCCAAGCAATTCCTCTTAGATGGAAAAATGGATCAAATACAGAATAATACAATAACAAATAAATTGAATATAAAGAGATGAAAAACTTCTTCTTTCTTTATTATTTGTCTCCTCCAAAAGGTTGCCATAAACTCCAGCCGCCATAATCCAAGTCATTAATTACGGCCGATCCTCTTTCCCCCCAGCGTGTGTTAGATCTAACAAATTGGCAGTAACTTTTTTCCCGTGCGGCCGCTCAGCCAGTGTTTGGACGGAACTTTGTCTTTGACGAGCGGTAATTTCATCCGTAACAGAACTTTAACTTTTATGTCAGTAACAGAGCGCTTGATGCTGGAAGTAGGCGACGTCGATGGGTTGTGCGCTGGTTAAGTTGACGAGTTCAGGGTTGGTTTGGAATGCCCAATAATGAGTCGGCTGGTTGGCCGCGCCTGCGCCGCCGGGCAGTTGTGGAACCATCCACACGGCTGCCGGTGGCATCATCTGCTTGTCGTCGCCGGCCGCGCCGAAGACAGGTGCCAATATGGCGATGAACGGGATGGCGCCTCCTATGGGCTATGGGCGCCATGGCGGCCGAGACAGGGGCGAGGCCACATGACATCGAAATCGCGCCACCGCCGTTGCCTTGCAGGAAGGCGGCC
Organism: Melocanna baccifera; assembly: GCA_036346265.1. NCBI lineage: Eukaryota > Viridiplantae > Streptophyta > Magnoliopsida > Poales > Poaceae > Melocanna > Melocanna baccifera. Next base: position 192,546 of record JAYEVJ010000134.1, on the reverse strand, counting down.
TGCTCCTTGCCTTCGGCCCCAGCAGCGGAGGGCGACTCGGTGGAGATGCGGAGCACGCCGTCGACGGTGGTGGCGATCGCAGGCACGGTACCCGTGCCCGTGGCAGTGACGATGGCCGGCTCCGACTGCTGCTTCAGCCAGCGGATGGTCTGGCCGTCGTACTTGTGCCCCAGGTCATTACTCATTAATCAAGGCACATGCTTATCCTTAAACCATTACTATCCCAAGTAAATATAAAGATCACAAAACAAATAAAGAGTTCTGCAAATAAGTTACGTATGCTTGCTTATCAATAAATTCACAGTTTATTTAAGGACAAAACAAGACATATTAATTCAAAGAGTTTATAAGCACGAATGCACAATAGTGATTCTTTAAACCCTTAATGTAATGGGCGTAGAGGTTTGAGACAATGCAACATAAACAATCGGCAGCTTCGACTCCTCATTCACCACCTTGCCCATCATTTCTTTGTAGTGTTCGGTGACGTCATCGAGGGCGAGGTCCTCACTCACTTTTCTGCTCTGCACAAGGAACATGTCATTGCACTGCATATTCGGTGGTGCGTTCTCCTGTGCTCGCATCGTCACAATGATATAGCGCTTGGACCATGGCGGCATAATGCCTTTGTCTGGCTGTGCGTAGTACTTCCCTTGGTTCATCTTCATAGTGAATGCAATACAATCATCTGTCTTGTTTGTTAGTTGCAGTACGCACGATGTCTCCTTGTTTAGCTCGAATGGGAAGCGCACCTCGAGGGGGTCGATCCTGAAACATTCTTTGGACCCAGAGCTCTGAAAGGAAGAAAGAGAATAATGCTTTAATTAACACTGTAAAAATGAATACGGAGTTGCAAGAACTACTATTGAAGACGTGGGTAGGAGAAAGGGAGCTATGGGGGAATATCGGAATCACTGTCTAGTTAACATTCACCGGTTAATGAAACAACCTGCAACCTCATTAGGCTAACAATAGTCAAATAGTAACTAAAACATGATTAAGGAACAGTAATAAATTGCATTAGGATTTACTAGGATTGCATTGCCCAAAATTTCACACGAGCAAAATAAAAGTGTTTACAACTATTAAGCATATACAAGATTGTTTTGTACAATTAAAAATAAATGAACTACAATTATTGCATTAAAGATAAAACAACCACAATTACAGTTACATGAATTTCTGGATTTTGTTCTCTCATGTGCATGCTTGTCAAAGAATAGCCTTCTCATAATAAACCAAAAACCTGCTTTTCTTTTGCAAACCAATTTAGGAATATAAAAGCAATACAAGGGAGAATAAAAATAATAAACAGGTTTTGCCGTCAGATTAGTTCGGCTTTGGGATGCCGAATCATAGAGTGCTCATCGAGGTATCCAGACCGTCCGGGGCCAGTCGGCTTCCTCTCACGAGTATAGGCCTCATCATTCGGCAAAAAGCAATTCCATAGCCCATTTCATTCTTTCCTACTTACCTTATGCCGCAGAAGATCGAGTGAGCCATTTTATCAGATAAACCTTTTAGCCAAACGGGTAAAACCCATTTTCACCAAGCCAACAACTGCGTGAGAGGATAAGATCAAGTCCAAGCCAGTTGTGTCCAGCCGAACAGGAGAGCAAGAGAAGGATAAGACCAAGTGCATTCCCCTCACTCCTCAGTTCTCATCCACCTCCTCAACCGAGAGCAAGAGCTCAAACCTCAGGCAAGTCAAACACCAAAGCCACCACGCTTACACAGCCCCCACAGAGAGGGACCAAGAGGCAACCAAGGAGGAGACGAGCTCCAGAAGCTAGGACTAAAGATGGCAACGGGTACCCGAAACCCGAGTACCCGATGGGTTTTACCCGATAAGAAGGTGGGTATGGAAAGATATCTTCACCCGCGGGTATGTTAATAGGCAAAATTCTCTACCCATCGGGTATACGGGCACTGGTGTATACTACCCATACCCGCATACCCACTGAGTAAAATATACCCACGAGCCACATCATCTAAATCCGGCCGAGGCGATCCCCGGCCCAAATCCCGCCCGAGACCCTCCCGCCTCCTTTGCCCCGCTGCCCCTCCCGGCCTCCTCTCCCGCCGCCTCCTCCTCCGCGCGCCTCCTCACACATGTCTGCCCTCTCCTCTCTCTCACAGGCGCGCTCCGCCATGCGCCTCACCGCCGCTGCATCATCCGCCCCCCCTCCTCTCCTCTCGCCGCGCGCTCTCTCTCTCCCGCCCACGCGCCTCCCCCGCCCCGCCGCCTCAGCCCCCTCCTCACGCCGCCTCCTCCTCCTCGTCCCTCTCCTCCGCGCCCTCCCTCCCGTCGCCCGCCGCCTCTCCGCCGTCCTCCGCCTCGCCTCGCCGGCTCGCCGTCTCTCGCGACCTCGGCCGCGGCCTTGCCCTTCGCCTCCCGGCTCTGCCTCCTCGCGGCCTTCGGCGCCGCCTCGCCTCCTCGGCTCGCCTCCTCGCGACCTCGCGCGCCGCCTCGCCTCCGCGGCTCGGCTCCGCCTCCTCGCCCTCGGTCGGTCCTCCTCGCGGCCTCGCTTCTCTCCTCGGTATCGGGTATGGGTTACCTGTCGGTACAAATACCGCGCGGCGTGCGGGTATGGGTAAGTTTTTATACCCGGGTGCGGGTACGGGTATTGTAACGGATACGGGTATTGTTTGTCGGGTACAGGTATGGATTGGCTATACCCAACGGGTATTTACCCGTTGCCATCTTGAGCTAGGACAAGCGATGGCGCCCGGGTGACGACAACGACGACATAGAGCTGACAAAAGCGAGGGGGGCCGACCAAGGAACAAGCCAAAAGCACGTCACGGCCACCTCGACCATCGTCAACATCCTAACCCTTTTTCTGACCCGACACAGCAAGTAGGTCCCCTCATCATCTCCTTCTGATTCCAGTCACACCGTAGGCACATCACAGAGCAATAGGGGGAGAGAAGAGAGGGTAGCAAACCTCTACGAGCCGGGTGGCAAACGATGCAGGGGGTCGGCGCAGGGGGGACCAGCCGGAGAGGAGCCGAAGTCGAGGGGGAGCGGCTTGGGTCGGCGGGACCGGGCGACGCGGCACCAAGGACCCGAGCGGCGCGCTGAGGAGCCAGTGGAGACCGGTGGCGCAGCATCAGGGTGAGGCAAGGGCGGCGCGGCAAGGGAGGCGGCATGGCGGCGCGGCACCAAGGCCAGGGAGGCGCCGGACCAGAGGGAGCCAGGAGGCGCGGCGCCTGGGGCGAGCTGGAGGCGGCGGAGCGGCGCAGGGGAGCCAGGGGGCCGGCGGCACAAGATATAGGCGCAGGGGGCCGACCGGATCTGGAGGTTGTGGGGAGGAGGTGCCAGGAGAGAGAGGGGATTTGGGGAAAAAGGATTGGGGATGAAGATTTAGGTGGAGGAGGAAGAAGTAGTGGCGTGAGTGGAGTTGTCAGGCCAGTGAAACAAAAAAAAAAGAAGGAAGCGAGAGGGAGGAGAGAGATTAAGCGCACAAAAAAAATTTGTTTTCAAGCTAGTGTTTAACCAGGAGTCTCTCGTTGAGCGCTAGATCAATAAATATAAACTTGCTAAAAATATTAAAATTTACCCGACCCCATAATGCAGTGGTTTTGATAAAATTTGTGTCACCAGAAGATTAATATTTTGTATACTGATTAAATTGATTTCTTGTTGTTTAATTCTTTTCGATGCAAGTTTAATTGCCAAATTAATTTTGTTAATCACTTAAAAATGGTAGAAACCCATTTATCATTATTTGTGTTTTTTTAGAATAAATTAATTATCATTTCAAGAATTAAAACTTGTGCTTGATTTAATTAAAATTGTTCGCATCAATTAAACTTCCTCGTGAGCAACTAATTAGCTATCAAGTCGTAAAATTTTGCCAATTGCTAAAATAGAACCTATGGGTTGCACCGGAGCACTTTTGCGTAGCTCGTGTGATTATTCGCCATTTCTTTAGCAACGGTTTATTAAGCGGTAGCACGTCTACTATTGCAGAAAAAGGATCAGGGTTTGGAGGGTGGTTTTTATCCGGCTAATCCTGGGATCCAAAGCGTCACTCTAAACTCAGGCAAGAAATTCCTTTGAACATCTAGTTAGAATATTTTGAGTACAATCAGTATTTACTTAGTAAAGTATGTATCTTTATGCATTAAAATGAAAATGATGTTTAAATCAGAAGATTATTATGAGGATGAAAAAGAAAGAGAAGAGATAAGGGCAGACAGTGGGAGAAGCCCCTGTCAGACCAATAAATAAGGGGGTGGAAGGTCCCCCAGGGCAGGCAAGAGAAAGGGTAGGTACGGGACCTTCTACATAGGGCTAAAATATAAGGATTTATAAACTTCACTTGTATATTGGACCGTATAAATCGTATCAACCAATGTTCCGTCGGAAGACGGACAGAATTAGTAACTCTGTCGAAGTTATGATACTCTCCACATGGATAAGTAGTATATTAGATGGAGGAACCCAGATCTGGACGAGCCCAGTATGGGGGATCCTATGCGCATATATTAGCGCAGTGGAGTGTTGGGAACGGGGAGATGAACCGGCTCAATTGGGAAAGGGTGGAGGAAGCGGGCCCAATCGAGTAATGGTGAATGACCCAGCTCAATTGGGAAAGGGTGGAGGAAGCGGGCCCAATCGGGTAAGGGTGAATCATCAGCCCAACCAACAGTTATATTGTTTCCGGTGAGTCAGGCTGCTAGTTATGATTAGCTGGGTGGAGATGTCATATACTGAAACAGTAGTAAAAGTTCTGTACTCTGATCTGGGCATCGCATATAAGGAAATGCGAAGATCCACGTGCTATAAGGATCAGAGTGACAATGGGTAAAGTGGTACAAGCCTGCGCAATGCTATTTAAATCATGAATTCATGCCTGTCTCCTGGATTGGAGGCTACGGAACCTGTGGAGTTGTTATCCACTATACGAGTGTTTAGTAGATTTTAAACTAATAATTTTTTGGAAGTATTTTAAATACCAAAGTATCTATTTTCTAAATAGTGAGAAAAAGAAAGAGAAAAGAGCAGTAGAAAGAGAAGGATGATGAGGAAAGAAATGAGGTTGAGGATGAAGTTTAAGAATGTTAGAGCTCCAACCATGCAGTGCATTTTGCTATTAATGCTTGCTGAGTACGTATGTACTCACTCTTGCTATTATTCTCCTTTGTTTAGAGGATAGCCAAGCTGGAGTTTCATTTGGTGCGGATGCGGCCAACACCGAAGAACCCTATCCGGAGGGGGAATGGGATGGATGTGAGGACCCGACATGTGGGCTTGACACGTCCTATGAGACATGGGACGACTAGAAGATCACTAGTAGTGCAGGCACTACCCCCGAGTAATGTAAAATTATGTATTATTCTCACCTCTCAGACTCTGTATAAGATTAGAATCTAGAACTGGAGGTTTACTTTTGGTATTGTATTGCTATTTCAGCCCTAGAGGCTTGTATCCGACTTTAGCCCTACGTGGCTATGTTTATGTAATAAAGATATGAACCGACTCTAACTATTGTTTCGCTGCTACACTCTGATGGGCTTATTATTCGTTGAAGCGGTGTTTTACCGGTCAGACGAATAATAAACCGTTGACCAGTGTTATTACCCCTTGGTAATGACGCGGGTCGCTACAGTTAACAAACTAGTTAGTGTTCTTGTAGACGTGCACATTATAGTCATAAGTATATTCAAGCAAGGTTGTCACAATCGTGATCCTAAATTGAATTGAAGGTTCTTTGGGAAAATCACAAATCGTAGGATCGATGTAGAATCTAAGATCTTACCTGATTCTACCAAAAGAAACATTTTAAAAAATCTATAGTGTATTATAACACTACTGTATTTTTAAAATTATGTCTTTTGCACTTTTCTTTATAATTGTAGAGTAAAGATAAGATCATGTGTTATTTTATGATAATTATAGTGAGAGCATAAAGAGATAAAAGTTAAACTTTTCAATTAAACTAAAGTATACAAGTAATTATTTATAATAAAATAATAGAATCGACAGAATCGAATAGGATCATACAAAAATTTTGATGATCCTACAAAAGTTCGGGTGGAATCATAGGAATATTAAGATTCTACCATATTAAGATCCAACCATAGAATTGGATCGTCTAGTCAATCTTGGTTCGTAAAATCTTAGGATCGTATAATAGAATCTAGATTCTGACAACCTTGCATTGAAGTAATACACTTTGAAGCTAGTCTGTATATTCTAGTTGTAAGTACAACTATTTGTTTCTAGTTTTGTATATTTTTCTTTGCTGTCTGGTGAAGCTGGAGTAGGGATCGTCATCTGAGATGAGAAAGGGAGTGTATTGCTAGCTTCTTGAAGGGTGCTAAAAAATATTGCTGATGCAAAGGAAGCGGAAGCCTTGGCTTGCCAATAAGGCATTCGAGTTGGCTGTGGAATGGCTTCAGCAGCTGGCTATCCTGGAAACAGATTGTGCATCAGTGGCAAATCTGCTATCTCAGGCTACTTCACAGCGGTCACAACTTACTTTTATCATTTCTGAAGTTTTGTAGTTAGCTAGACATTTACCGGCGTTTATGATCCAGCAAATGAAGAGAGAGCTAAATTGCATTGCTCATGAGCTCGCACAATTGGCAAAGCGTACAAACCAATGTGTGGTTTGGCGGGACGAGTGTCCATCTTGTGTTGAGCATTAGTTGCTCAGGATTGTAATTCCCTTCTTAAGTGATTTATAAAGCTCTATTTTCCTCAAAAAAAAACTAGAGTTCCTTATGTATATATGTAGAGAAAAAACAAGTCATGTTGCAGGTGAAAAAGGAGATCATTATGGGAGCAGTGTGACAACTAGAATACCTGGTCTACAAGTGACATTCTCGCGGTGTCTATCTTATTCAGTTCATCGACAATCTCGGTTATAGTAGGCCTTTTCTTTCGGTCGTCCTCCACACATCTTAACGCTATATCGATGCATGTCTTCACTTCCAGTGATGTATAACTCGACATTGTTTCCTGCAGCTTTTTTTTCCAGTTTTCATGTACCTGCAAATCGAAACATAATAATGAAAGTTAGTATGCATATATGCAGAGGTAAGACATAAGATAATATTTGTGAAAAAGGACTGCTATTCATGATATAGGATTTTTTTTTTTTCTTACGAGCTCAATAAACTCTTGGGAAGACATTTCAATACTTTTTGAGTGGCCCATATGTCCTGCCATTATCTGTAAGATTATAACTCCCAAACTGAAGATGTCAAACTTCGGTGAAATTTGGCGTTTGCCGATGTATTCTGGTGGCATGTACCCACTGCATGCATGATATTTAGTATTGTTTTAATTCATAAAAATTAACAAAAATAAGCTGATTTCTCATGAGGTATCAACTTACGGTGTTCCTATATATTTTTTTGTGGTATAGGTTTGCGTTGACGCAAAGAGTCTTGACAAACCAAAATCTGCAATTTTTGGCGTCATATTCTTATCCAGCAATATGTTTCCAGGTTTTAAGTCCATATGAGTAATACGCATTTCGGATCTATTATGAAGGTAATCTAAACCTTCGCAAACCCCTTTAATTATTTTGTAACATATGTGCCAATCAAGTCCACATGATTCATCTGTAGAAGTAAACAAAGAGTTAATGTGTTAACGAGGCGTAAATTTAGGTGATAATTTTTCTTCACATGCAAAATAATATAGTCTGGGTAGAACACCACCATACCATCCAGATGCTTGTCAAGGCTTCCACCCTGCAAGTATTCGAAGCAGAGAGCTCTATCTTCCATTTTAGCAAAAACATACTCTCCCTTGTCCTCCACATATAAATGTTTACCTCGTGTTTCATAGCAGTAGCCGACTAACCGTATGATATTTCGATGTTGGACCCTCATAAGGTTATTAAATTCTTTCTTAAATTGCTCATCGTCAAGTCCCGGCATGGGATGTAGCTTCTTCACAGCAATCTCTTCCCCATCATCCAGTACTCCCTGTTAAAAATCTCGTGTTAATACGGTACATGCCCTGGGTCTTTTAGTTAGTAAAAGCATCATTTTAAAAATAAAAGATGTATTAATCATACCTTGTAAACATTTCCATACCCACCACTACCAACTTTGTGCTCCTCAGAAAAATTATTTGTGATTTTTTCTAATAACTGCAATGTAAGATCCTTTGGGGTCACACTTGTATGCTGTGACTTGTTCTCCATGGTACTCTGTATCTCCTAGTACCAGGACTGGCTTCGACGTCCTAGCCTCCTAGGTCTCTATGAACACAGAAATCCTTTCACATACGATAAGAGCATGCATATAAACATAACTTTTACAAATTAAGAATAGTCATGTTGCTATAGCTTTAAAGTGAATCATTCGTTCGCCAAATCGAAACACAAGTAACACCTACCATGCATATATATCTAGAGACACAACTAGAACAAGAAGAAACGAAGAAAACAAATTAAAAGGGAAAGCAAGAGCAAGTACATCAGGCACAAATTGAGGTAAAAAGACGGAGGAACAATGCATGCTTAGCAGAAGTAAGAGTCTGCATGCATGCTGCACTTGAACTAACCTGGAGAAGGCCTGCGGGCCGGGAAAGGGAGGAAGAAGGGTATGTACGACTATACGAGAGAGCGAGAGAGAGAGAGAGAGAGAGAGAGAGAGCGAACGAGCTAGCTAGCCGCGTATCGAGAATCCCATCCAGCTGGCAGCATGTAAATCGAGTGAGATCAGTGGCTCGATGCAGAAAATCAGTTGTTGACTTGACTCCGATAGCCAAATGCAGGGTTGCACGGCACCTAGCTAGAGCTCGGCTCCACACATTATGAGGCTAGGCACCAAGGAAAAAGGCCGCATGCACCTAGCTAGCTAGAGCTCGGTATCATTTGTACGTCGTTGAGTTCCTAAAAAAAGTTGTGTTGCTCGAAAACTCATTCTAAATCAGCTCCTTTTTTCCTCTTTTTCTCTCACATGTTTAGAAGTGCCCCACCACTAAGGCTCGTACACATTACACTAATATACGTGTTAGTATCTAGACTTAGCCTCCCAAACACTCCACTTAAGAGCTACTTTATTATACAGTTTGATTAACCACACTTTCTGTTTCTATAGCTCTCTCTAGGAACTATTTGGCACTGTTTTGCACTTGCTTAAAGCTTTTGGCACTAGTTTGCGCTGTTTAGAGATTATTTTGGCATTGTAGCTGCTATTAGCTTCTTCAGCATAATTAAATTTAAAAAAGAAAAAAAGATTATATCGACTCGGACAATGTAAAGAAATAAGAGAAAAACAAAAAACAAAAAATCTAAAAGAAAGCTAAAAAGTAAAAAAAAGATAAAATTAAGAAGTTAGAAGTTAAAAAGCTAAAAGGTAAGTAACATGCACGACTAAACTATACACGGGACAAACTTATTACATGTCACTACTACAAAAAATTATCATCACAGACGGTTCAAAAATGTCATCACAGACGGTTTTTTGAATCGTCTGAATTTATGGGTCAGTGATAATCGAAAGTTATCACAGACGGTTTGTGAGTCGTCTGTGATAAATACAATACAGACAGTTTGTAACTAGAACCGTCTGTGAAAAACACTATCACAGACGGTTCTATATATATAACCGTTTATGATACTCATATATCACAGACGATTCTATATATAGACACTGCTTAGGTACAAAATCCAACATACAAGAAACAACAAAAAATTGCATTGGAAGGAGATTAGTGTCTATCTACAATAATTATTGCATTAAAAGAAGATTACAGATTTATTATTTGGGTCCACCGGTAAAAACTATATAATGGAGTTATAGAATCTATTATAGTGTTTATATGACGTGGAGGTTATATACATTATTATACAATATCAACCACTGAAAACGCCCTTAGAGATAACACTAAAGCCGACTTATACAATTGACCGTCTCTTTAAGTGGTCCAATACATAGTTTTAAATTTATCAGGCCCATCTACCAGTCACTTCTATTTTAACCGATCCTTCTCTCTGTCTTGGAGCCTGTTCTTGCATGCATGAGAGCCGACTTCTCTCTCACTCTTTTTCTGTCACCTCCGCATCAGATTTTGCTGATGTAGATAGACTATAGGGCCTGTTCTTTTTACTGCGGTTTATGGTTTTTGATTGAAATTTTTGAATTTTAGCTGTTTACGACAGAGATTATGGAGAGAGAGATACTCACTTGTGATTTTGGATGGTACAGATGTTGGGCTTTTAAGGTGTACTATAATTAACTTGTAGACTCCATTTTAAAAAATACTCCGTTTGAAAGTTAGGTACTGTAGCAAAAGCCAAAAGTCGTTTTAAGAAACTGAAAAGAACTGGCGCATAGCCTACTGGGTTGTCTCTATTGCACATAACCTTGTAAAGAAACAAAGGTGCCGCTCCATATAACTTAAGGGCCCGATCATCTTTGCTGCTAGTGATGGCGTTCGGCATTCGCTTGGCTTTTTAAATACTATAGTTTTTTGTTTTTGTTTTTTTGTATGTTTATGTTTTGTTTTTTTCCTCTGTATTTCTTTGTATTGTCCGTGATGGATTAACATGTCGCTTCTATTTTTAAAGTTTTTTAAATTTAATTATGCCCAGTAAGCCAACTCAGTTACAATAAAAATTATCAAGCTACAGTAAAATTTCAGCCAAAAGCCACAAGCCATCGCTATTCCAAACGCCCCCTTAAACTTCTAATTTATGGTTTAAGCTTTTGTCTTTTTACTTTGGCTGATGGTTTTTTATTGAAATTGCATCGTAGCGGCTGTTAAGTTTTTGAGTCATTCAACTAAAAAAAATTAAAAAAAACTATTATATCGTCACAGATAATATAGAAGAATAGGGGGAAAAGGAAAAGACAAAAGGCAAAAAAACCTAAAATAAACTAAAATTAAAAGTTGATATGTTTTAAATAATTTTTAATTTAAATAAGTTAAAAATTAAAAAAAATAAGAAGCTAAAGCCGATTCTGCCAAAACGATGGAATTCCCTCACAGCTAACTCACGGAACCGGAGGGGAAAAAAAAAGGCAGACTGCGTACGGTAGTTTTTTTGTGCTGCCAAGCTGCAGCTTTTCTCGTTACGCCGTTCTCCTTTTATTCCTCACAGTACCAAATGCTGCCAACGCAATTCCTTTTGTGCTGTAAGGCTTTTGGACCACGAAGTTCACGCGTCCGTTGCGACTCTCCAGGAGCCGGCTGGGTTACTCGTTCTACCCACGTTCTCTGCACGAACGCCACTTCCGCTTCTTGCGCGGCATGCACACCTTTTCTACGGCAGGCACGCCCCACGCTGTGCGTGTCTACCGGCTACGCTCCACGCTTCTAAAGGTGCATGCAACTGCCATCTAAACTATGACTCGCTCACTGCTTAACTAGAGCCATCTTAAAATCAAATTATTTTTGGCTCTAGATCTCCCGACGCTTCAATGTGGTTTGATTTTGGTCTTTCATCTCATGATCCACTAACCATGGATGTTGATAGTAACTTACGTGAGAGATTTTGGTCAGTAACTTTCACGTCCATGGTTAATAACTGAAGGGTGGGAAACGATAACAGATAATCTATTTTATCTAACATTCGTATCCGAGAAAACACAAATATAGTAAGTAAAATCCGTATTAAAAAATATTCACATTCATATTCGATAATATTTATATTCGTATTTGAGAATGTTTATATTCACATTCATATTCAAAAGCATTCATATTTATATTTGTATACGAGACTATTCGATTTTGTATTCAATTTGTTTGCTATGCCAGCCGGTCGGCCCAAGCCGGCCCTATAGTCAGTCACTCACTCATTTGGTTGCTCTTCTAAGACTCCTAACTAGTAACTAGTAAGACATTAAGTTATTGGCTCACAGCCAGTCACTTGATTGCTCTAAGGTCCTGATCGTTTCGGTTTTTTCGGCTTCAGCTTCTAGCTTCAGCTTTTTTTTCACTATTTACTACACTATCCACTAACTTAGCTACAGTATTTTTTCAACCAAAAGCTAAAAGCCATGGCTATTCCGATCACCCCCTAAAGGCCATGTCCATGTGCTGTGTCTGTGTAAGTCCTAACCCTAAATCAGAATCCTGAATCCCTCAACGCAACGCTGAAGCCAGCTGCTAGAGCCTAGACTCCAGAGGAGAGGCGAGGCTAGAGGGCGGCCGGCCGGGCGCGGGGGCGGGGGGAGTTTAGGCGATTGGAGGCGGCACACACCCGGGCGAGCTCAGCGGTGCCGGTGGGGGCCTTGGTCCTTGGAGGAGTTGGAGCCGGGGCCATGAGATTTGCGTCCTGCGTTGCCCCTCACCCTCAAGACAGCCGCCAGAGGCCAGATCTACAATGGTTTCTAAATCATCAAGCAAAGCCAAGGAAAAACAGGTAAAAATGTAAGATACATGACTGATAGTATGGTACTAGTTATATTTCTAGGTCTAAAAAATGTCCTTGATGCTTAGTTTCAGAAAATGTCAATCCCTTGTAATCTTGATGAACTTCAGACATTTTTTTTTATATATGAGTATGAGCTCCGTAAGTACTGTACATTGTTTGTGTTGATCCGTATTCCATAGTCTTGACTGAGATAAGAAGAAATTGAGCGATAACCGTCTGGACTTGTCTCTTCGAACAAATTGCTGCATTTACTCTCTAGTCTGTACTGTACATATCCATAATTTTTTTGAAGCGAACAAAATTGACTGAAGTTTTTTTGACTCATGGAGTAACTAAGCATTTTACTTTCTGAAGTTCATCACCAAGGAAGACTATCTTTCCAATTTTTGGGAAAATTTGGACGAATCTCGAAGAGCTCGCATGGGATCAACTGGAAGTTCTCTAGATGCTTCTAAATTCGGGCATTATGGTTCTACTTCCAGATTATTTGAGAACGATACCTCTATGTTCATGTCGGGTACTCATGCATGAGAAAGTTGGAGGGACTGTAGAAAATAATAAAGGTGAAACTTCTTTACACACTTGAACTTTTCATGATATTGAATCACTCATTACATACTTTGGCATTCAGGACACCACCCATACTTAGAACCTTTACGCTGTAAACAATTAATTTGTTTCATATACTTTAGATTCTGATAAGGTTGCGGCAGTAGAACAAGCCAATGGGTGCTCAGTTTGACATTGCACAATGCGTTTGTTGACAGTTGCTACATACCAATTGGCTTAAGACATGTATTAATAGAATGAATGATGTACTAGCTCTCACTTTTAAATTCTAGTCAGTGTGCATCTGCGCTCATCTTAATACATTGTGAGCTGAATTGTTGGCCTAGCTTCTCCTGCTAACATAATAGATGATAAAATTATATCTGTCCTACATGCCTTTCGCTTTCTTCAATTTGTACTATAAATCTGTTTGGCTCTGCCCCTCTTGACAATTGGAGATCTGAAAGCTTAAAAGTTGGAACTTCAAACATCTATGACAACAATTTAGGGACACATTTGTCTGTAAACGTGACTTCTTACAGCATTGCTCTGTAGTATATTTCACAAATCACAAGTAACAATTTTTATTTATTGGTGCATTTTTTTGATCTTAAGGGTGTAGTTGATCCTGTGGACACTGCGAACACTACTAGAAAACGGATCATCCCTCACGGGCTTTAGTTTTTCTGATGGGCCCACATAAAACGTGAGGAATATCAATTTTTGTGACGGGCACATGTGTCACCGTCGCAAAAATACATTTTTCTGTCGGGCTCCTTCAGCCGCCAAGGAAATAAACTATTTTTATGACGGTATTACATGAACCGTGAGGATAATTGAAACATAAACCCTAAGACCAACTTTTTCCCAATTTTTGGTAGCCGCCGCGCGCCCCCATCCCCTCGCCCGCCTCCTCCTCCCCAACCCCGCGCCCGCCTCTCTCGCCCCAACCGCGCGCCGCCTCCTCCTCCCCATCCTCGCCCACCTCATCCTCCCCAACCTCGCCCGCCTCCGCCCCATCTCGCGTGCCCGCCTCCTCCCCATCCCATCGCCCGCCTCCGCCCCAACCTCGCCCGCATCCGCCATCCACGCCGCCGCCGCCAGATCCGGCTCTCGCTGCCGACCGCGCCGTGTCGGCGCTAGCACCGGCTGCCCGCGCGATCCGGTCTCCCGCCGCCGGATCGCCGCCTCTCGATCCACTCGCCCATGCCGGATCCGGCTAGATCGGCCGTGGCGCTTGAGCGCCGCCACCTCTCGCCGCCACGCCACGGCGCCGCCTCGACCGCCGCGCTCGCGCCGCCGCTCTCGACCGCGCTCGCGCTGCGCCGACGGCCGCCGCCCGTGCCTCCGACGGATCTCGCCGCTCCGTGGCGCCGCACCGGATCTGCCTCCCACCGCTGATCCGTGCCGCCCGCGCGGATCCGGCCTCGCTCCGCCCGCATCTGGCTGCCTCCGTGCCGGGCCAGCGGAGAGTTCGGCCATTCATCTTTGTAAATTTCTGATATACTACTAGTTAGGACTTAGGAGGCAGTATATATGGTGAACTAATGATAGTGGGATGTTCTATTTTGCTGATTTCAGAATGAACTTATTATGTATGATTAGATATTGTTGCTACTTTTAAAAGTTTTATTGACTTATAAACTAATGAGAGATGGTGAAGAAAAGTTCTGTTTGTTGAATCAAGGAAAAGAGCTGTGCTTGTTCAATACACACACATTTGCATAAATCTATTCATATATAGCAAAGATGATTCCCACATGCATACGGAAATTCCAATTTCTTTTTCATAGCATCAGTTGTATTGTACATTTGTACTTCTGACTTGTCAACCTCACCTTCTTTCTCCTGTTTGAAGATAACCTGCTATCTTGTTTAGATGAAATATGATTGCTATTGTATTGCTTGTAAGTTGTAATGAGTAATGACCATGATTTTTCTTGTATTCTTAGATTCTAATGGTGCATTTTGTCATTTGACATTCAATCACTTATTTATGCAGTCCTTTGTGAATGTCTATCTTGTGAGGAAAGCTTGAAAGCAAGAAGAATTCTCAAATGTATTGAAGTTGACTGTTAATGGTTAAAGAGGTAAGTGTGATAAAGTGATAATATCCCTTGTATTATTTGATTCTTTTATGACTAAAATAGTAAAGTGATCATGTACATTCTACTATTCCACTAAAATAGTAAAATGATTCTTTTATTTCTACTTTAATGCTAACATTCAGGTAACCACATGTTGATATTTATGTGTGCATCCTTTTGAATCATAAACTTGAATATTGAGTGCTTGTAAATACTCCTCAGGGAACCTGTAGGCCAACATATTGTCATGATCTTTTATGATGTCAATCACTTCACAGCTAATACCCTTCAGTCACTGACCAACAAATTCCAGAAAATCAGCACAACATTTCAGGTAAAGCTTCATCCTTCACTCGTTATCTTACACCATTAAGAAGCAAATGTCTAGGAATTCTGGCATTCTGCTTGTAAGTTTGGTTTATGTGATTTGGTTGCAGGTGTGTGGCACTTCGATCGGAAGCTATTGTATTGCTTGTAAGTTTTACTGTTTATGTGATTTGGTTGCAGGTGTGTGGCACTTCAATCGGAAGCTGCTTGGGGAAGAAGCGGCTTGAAAGGAGGAGACTGGAGCCGGCGAAGCAGGGGTTCCGTCGGACGGGATGCTGCCGAAGGAAATAGGTCTCAAGTGAAGAGAAAGTGCGGAGTAGTGAAGTTGATCGAAAGCTGTTTAGGGTAGTACAGTGTGTCTAAATCACGTGTCGTCGTCCTCCCCCCTGGTCAGGAACATGGCGCAGCCGAAAGCAGAACATCTGATACCATTGCTATGTTGTGTGAATATGAATCAATTTAGAGATTATTTATGAAAACTGAACTTTTTATATGTTTATTTAATTATATGTTTCTTGATCGATGCAAGGATGGTGTTGTGATTTTAGATATCAATGCTTATCTCGTAATTGAACAAATCTGCTATTTGTTAGTAGTTTCTGTCAATTTTGTTGACGGTTCAAACCATCCGTCTATATTTTTTTTACGGTAACACAAATAGTCAATGAAATCAATTTTCCTTACTGTCGATTAGTACTATCAGGTTAAATCAATTTTTCTGACGGTTTAGCCCCTCAGAAAAATCCTTTTTCGTTGCGGGTCAGGATATTATATTGACGGTGAATGAACCGTCAGTAAAATGTATTTTCCTGACTGTCGGTTACTACCGTCAGGTTAAATTATTTTACTGACGGTTTGACCCCCCCAGGAAAATACAGTTATCCCTGACGGGTAATACCGTCAGGTTAAATTTCCCTGACGGGTAACCGTCAGTCAAATGTAATTTTCCTTTCCAGCCAGTCTTGAGGGGTTTTACCTGACGATTTTTTGTATTTTCTTGACGGTTTTGAACCATGAGGGATGATCCGTTTTCTAGTAGTGGAAGGACAATGGAAATCTTGTCCAAGAATGCCATGCATTATCTGAAGTTTATCCTGGTAGACTCTCTTTTTTTCCTTCACATTTTTTTCTTTGATGACATTCTACTCGATTCTACACATTATCGAGGAACGGATGTTTTTTTCTTTTTTTTTATTATTTCTAGCTTATTTCTCCTTTATAGCTAATGTAAAATTTATATGATCGACTTTTAGTATATAATAGATATATTTTTTTGGGGGATTTACTTTGGAATTCACATGGAAATCAAATAGCCAGTTTTTATTTTCTTCCCCGAATTTTAATTATTTTGGATTGTACTTGATATGGACTCTTTTTTCAATTTGCTAATTTTATTATTCTTAGACAAGATTTATTCTACATACACACTTACCAACAATGTGTTTCACAACTTTGATTTTTTTTCTAGAATAATGTAACTAACCATCTTTGCACACATATATTCCGACCAGTTGGACCATTAAATGAATATCAAATTATCGTATCAAAGCACGCAGCATCAACATGAATCAGCAACTGAAGAAACGTCAATGCTTTGGGCAACATGGCCCTGGACTAAAGTTCATGCAGACCACGGCCGGCCCAGATGCAGTCCTACACGTCCGCACGCAATGCATCTCACGATAAAAGCATGCGCCGCCGCATCCATCCAGGGAGAGGGGTCAGGCGGGGGTAGTGGACGTGGTTGAATTTGAATTGTACATAAATTTTTTTAAATCTAAATTGTTATAATTTGATTTTACCAAATTAAACCAAATTAAAGGATAGATGTTTTGTTTTTGTGAGAATTTCTAGCATATTTCTTTTTTTCTTAGCAACTATAAAAGTCGTGTCATCAACTTTTAGTAATAAGTAGATTTGTGCCTAATGCATGTGTGAAAATAAATATAGGAATAGGAAAGGAATGTTGGCGTAAAACAGAGGATGGGAAAACCAGATTGAAGTAAAAATGTGCGTCATCAAGTTTCAAAATGATGCTCAAGGTAATTGTATAACTAACTAGGAGTAAAGATGTGTTCCTACTCTTTTAACATACTTGGTGTTTAGTTAGAAAACCATATTGCTAGTATAAAATTGTCGGACTATTAAGATGGGTCATGTCTAGTAGCTTAAGTCTCATCATATGTTGATAATTCAATCTCGCTTGCTCTAACTCGAGTGTTTGTGTGAATGAACTGAATACTGATAAACCGATAAGCTGTTTCAAAAAGACTATCTCGATAAGTCGTTTTGAAAAGACGGTAGAGAAGTCATCCTATTTGTTTATTGAGGGAAAACCTATTGGAAGAATAATCTATCCCTCCTGATACAGGGCCCACTATGCAGTAGATTCACATATCAAGGAAATACCGGCGTGCTCATAAAAGACAACTGTACCCCTTGCTTGTGCTCATAACATGTTGAGGACATGCGACCTTACATGTAGCAACTCTTATCAACTTTAGACTATCGGCATATAACATCCATTCACCTATATAACTAGCGCAAGAGTCACCACCGAAAATTTTCCATCTCCGAAGGTTTAGTTGCAAAGTTTATATACCTATACCCCCACCACAACGTACTGCACTGGGCCCTCTCCGAAAGTCTGGGATATATGTTTATTATGAGACAACATCCATAATCAGGTATCTAGACCCTATGACAGGAGATTTACATACCGTCAGTTTCGCTGATAGTATATTTGATGAGGATAGTTTCCCGATATTAGGGAGAGAAAATCAACCCCTTGATGAAAAATATCGAAAAATTACATGGCAGGCCACGGGAATCCATGCACATGACCCGCGCACTAGTGAAGTGAATAGATAAGTCCAAAAGATTATTGATTTTCAAGTATTAGCAAATCAACTATCTGATCACTTTGATTTAAAGAGCATGACTAATTCGCATGTGCCTGCATGCAATGCACCGAAGAGAGTTGAAATGCCGAAGAAAATAGAAGGTATTCCTAACAACGTCTAGAAGCCCCAGAATAAAAGGACGAGAACTCTGGCCCCTCAAATCCTAAATAGCCAAAGACGCCTGGTAAAAAGGTAACAAAGACTTGACACAACTAATCACCGAAATTCCCCAGAATAAGCAAGGGAGCCAGTTGAGATCTGGTACCAATATGACACCTTCCAAAAAGGGCATATCGGCTATAAATATTCCTATGGAGAGAGAAATCAGATGGATATATGCATACACATCGGATATGAAAAACTAAAGTGACTTATCCCCACAATTAGGAGCGATGAGCAAGTAGAAGAACTACAAGAATCATCTCATAATAAAATAGCTATAAACTATGTGCATACGGGAGAATCCATGAATAGGACAACAACCAATGCTGATATCTATTTTGCAAAGAAAATTATCACAATCATTGATCTTGATCTAGAGCTTGTATCGCTCGCTAAATGTAAATAAAGATCAGATTGGGAGGATTGAAAAAAGACAATAGAAACTAAATTATTATCTCTGCATAAAAGAGATGTGTTTAAGCCTGTAAGTCACACACCTCCCCATGTGCACCCCGTAGGCTATAAGTGGATATTTGTTTGAAAGAGAAATGAGAAAAATAAAGTTGTAAGATATAAAGTAAGACTTGTTGCACAAGGTTTCACTCAATGTCCAGGAGTTGATTATAAAGAAACCTATTCTCTGGTCATGAGTGGTATTACCTTTAGATATTTAATCTCGATGGCAGTGAACCTAAATTTAGAAATGAAATTGATGGATGTGGTAACGGCATACATTTATGGACACTTGAATTCACAACATAACATATATCATGTACTTTTTCTCTAAATTTTTTTACTGGATATTATGGAGTTTTGATGAGGTATAAATGTGTCAGATGAGTGCCCAAATGGGAGTGTTAAGAAACCTAGGCCTGGACTTGGCCTATGGTGGGCATCTCATCGCTTAGTCTATAAATAAGGGGTTCCATCATTGTAACTTGGACGTGAACAGAGAAAGCAATAAGGAAAAGGGTTTTCCTCTTATCTCTCTGTGTTTAATTTATGTTTGTACTATTCTGTGTTTGATCAATCTCTTTTGTATAGGAGGAATTGATTAGACTGGACTCATCAGCGACATTCCTCAACAACAAGTATTAATTTTGCCTCTATCGGTTAAACTATCGGTGTTGACCGTCCAGAGTACATCGTTGATGAAAAGTAATAAGGCGATTGCATTTGCAAACCTCCAAATTCAGAAATTACCGGTTTGACCATGGCTCCAAGTTTTTTCCCCATGTTGCATTGAGCTCTACATCGCAAAAGTGCATGGGCGCTTAGCGTCGTTCAACATGTTGTCAACACACGATGGTAGCTGATCTCTGCTGTCTTGCAATCGCTGACTCCCCACGGTCCCCGGTTGTGCGATTGCCGCCATTGACAGCCTCCCGGTTCCCTCATTGGTACCACAAAACATATATATAACTTAGCTGGTTGCCGCCATCGCACCACATGCTTATCCTTGTTGCCGGCCAAGCTAACTTTGGCTGGTGTATTACCGTAATTGATTGGCCTGTTCTTTTTGACTGCGGCTGATGACTTTTTGGCTGTTTGCGACAGAGATTGCGGAAAGAGAGATACTCGCTTGTGATTTTTGATAGTACAGATATTAGTTTTTTAACATATACTATAATTAACTTGTAAACCCCATCTTAAAAAATACTTCGTTTAAAATTTAGTTACTATAGCAAAAGCTAAAAGCGACTTTTAGAAACCGTAAAGAACAGGACCTAAGGCATTTGGATGTATATGTTCCAATCGTCCCAAAATGCTGCAATCAGCCATGACGAAGCGTACCATGGCCCAAATTGATTTGTTTAGGACTTGAATAGCTATCAGCGACCGAGTGAGTCTTGTTAATATATTACACCATCTTCTTTAACTGCTCCCATCTCTTAATAGCTGCTACAGTACTATTTAAACAAAAAATCACACCTATTTAAAATAGTGCCATAGTTTAATAGAACAGAGCCAAGATTACCATGTCATTACTCGTCATGTGGTGGTTGGTGAAACACCTCAAAATTTCAAACCTTTTTGAATTTTCTTGGATTTTCGTTTGAATCCCCAAGCCAAACCTCATCCGTTGATTCTTCTTTGAGATTCGTACGCACCCCTTTTCTTCCCTTCGCGTTGGGGCGATCGCTCGCGCTCGCTGCTCCCGTGCGCACGTGTCCGCCCGCCCTCGTTCTGATTTGCGACGCCGCAACTCCCTCTGGCTTTCACACCCGAGTCAGCCCCCCTCCTGCCACCGGTCCCACCTGCCAGCACCTCATCTCCAACCGCCCCAGCTGCCCTCGCCCTCGCCCTTCGCGCCCGAATCGACGAAGCGGCGCTCCGCCGTGCGCCCAAGCCATTTCCTCTGTCCGCGTGTTCACCCACCGTACCCGAGTCGTCGCTTCGCCTAGAGCGGTGCAGAAGAAGTACACCAACTCACCTGCAGTTCCTTCCCCTTGTCGAAACTCCCTACCCCTCCTTTCCACGCGCTGGCGACTCCCTCTTCGCTCCACTGCTACAACCGCTTTCCCCGGGACTTTAAAACCGAATTGCTGCTGCAGGTCGTCTCATACCACTCTCATCAACCTCCCTGAGTAGCCGATCGAGTTCTCTCCCTCTCCAGCGCTGCCGCCGAACACCCTTGGTCCCAGTGAGCCGCCAAGCCGATCTCCCTTTTTGCCCGATTAAAATCCGATTACCTTCGGCTACAGCACCACTGGAGCATCGCCAACACAAATCCCAAGACAATTTCGCAAGAGAGTACCTCCTTCGACCCGCCACCGTGAGCCCTCCTCTGGCCGATCTACCACACCGTGGCCAGCTCGACAAAGACCTCCCCGAGCTAAGCCCGTGCATTGCCCTTGAACTACACCTCCCATAGATGGTGAAACCAAAGCCCTAATTGCTCGAGCATTCCCCAAACTGCCACCTTACCCGCCACTCTCTCTCCCCCTCGTGATCGCCACCATGAACGCTCTCGTCGGTCCAAGCCCAAAAATGGACTCCCCTTGTCTCCAGGAACCTCTCGGTTTTGGTCATGGCCGCAGAAATCCGTTTTCAAGACTGAATCATGAGGAGGGGTGGCACCCTGTTTTTCCGTCGTTGCGGCCGACGAGAGGTTGAAGACGACCTCCCCCGAGGCAACGTGGCCCCATCGGGTCCCTTCGCTCACCATCTGACGGCAACCGCTGGCGAGGCATCATTTCCAGGCCATTCGTCCGACCGCGTGCGCTCGTGGGCCACGCCTGTCTGCCCATTTCTCGGTTTGAATCGCGCTCGCGCGCAAAACAGCGGGCCGGGCCACACTGTAGCAATGCCGACACAGTGCCCTTTTCTATTTTTTCCAGCACCCAAAAATATCCAAAATAAATTCATTTGACTTGTTTCGACGCCCTGAATCCATTTCCGGAGTTAGAATATTATTTCTTTTTAATAGAATATTATTTTTGTTTTCTTAGCTTGTTTAGACACAAGCATGGATTGATTTTAATTTTGGTGTTTTTGCGCTAGTTCCTGTGCAGTCAGAAGCGATGGTTCAAGGCCCCGAGCCAGCTCTAGAAATCTACGAAATCGTGGAAGTAGCGGATCCGCAAGGCAAGTTGCAATTTTTGAACATATTGATCCCATAAATTTTCATATTATATATATATTCGTTATTTACATTATTGTTATTTTCTCAATTTATTTAATTAAAAATAAATGCTTAGAGTGACATGTTATAGTTTAATTATGCCCTACCACTACAAATGCCCTACTTTACTTTAAGGCCACTTTCACCTTGACAAACTTAATATTATTTAATGAATGTATAAATGAACATAGCATACTCTCACATAAAATAACGAGCTATCAAGTAACTTGGTAGTTCGCCGGTAACAATATTTTTAAGGTGTTCTAGGGTAGGGCGGAAATTGTGGAGTGCCATGTAGTGGACGAGTCCACGACCCTAACCTAGGATGGAGAGTGCAGCAGACAGGTGTCGATACAGGTATATGTATCGGTGACCGGTTGTGGTTGGCAGTCTCAGGAGAAAATGTAAGGACTAAACCCTTATGATGAGTATAGAGCACAGTAACCGCTCAACCAAAAGTATTGACTTGTCAATCCTGATCCGGTAACTGCTCACTTTAATTGAACCCCTACAGGAGTATTGGGGTGTGGTATGTGCGAGTCATCGCTGTACACACAATGGTAGGTCTTCACAAACTTGGGCAATCGTGTTCTACATTGGTCCGTGGATACCCAGTTTAGTGAATATCATAACCTATCAGGTAGGGACTATAAAGTAAATTGAGTAGTGAAAGAACTTGTTTTCTCAATTCAGTCGCACGCTGGTTGAATGTGTCTATTGCATGACATTGGTAATTGAGAAATCTTGTGGGTAAATCTGAATAACTCTACAGAGTGAACTTTAATTGTATTCGAATACGTCGTGCTTCCGGTTAATGGAGCTGTGTTTGATGGGTGAATCCAGTAGCAAGGCATAAGTACATTTTTAATATTTTAACTTGTGTAAAGTGAAGAATTAATGTTTGAGACCCCCATTTCTTTAATTATTATTACTGTTTTTTCTGTTTCGAAGACTGTTTACAAATAAAACTGTATCCACATAAAATAATAGAACCTACTTATTCCCGTCCTTGGTAAATCTATGCATGTAATAAATTAGGGTTTACCATTGTAACTTACTGAGTACGATTGTATTCAAACTTGCATAACAATAATTCAGAGAACGCTGGGCAAGGCAAAGTGCAAGAGTATGAGGAGGATCCAGAAGACCCAGTTGGTGCCGACGATAAGTGGTTTTAGGTTTTAGCTTTGCTCAGGCATGCTTGTGGGTTTATCTTTTGTATTGTACTTTATATTTCGGGCCCATCGCCCGCTGTGCAAAACTCGACCGATGTGTCGTATTTCTGTAATAAAACTTTGGCTGTTGTGTGTGTGTGTAAGCGATTGCGTTGTGATATTCATTCCTATATGGTACACCGCAACTGTACGAATCCTAGGGCAGTTGCGTGTTACTAGCGTTCCTGGAAACGGGAGCGTTACAGAAGTAGTATCAGAGCCAGTTGCTTGACTATAGGCTAAAACCTAAGGCTAATTAGGAGTCTAGTTTTATAGCAAAAACCTAATTCTAAAACTTAAAAAGAATTTACATAAAATATAAGTAATATTGCTTTCTCTCCTCTCTCCTATGCTACCTTATCTGTCTTAGTTTACTTTCAGCTTAAGTTTTGCTTTTGCAAATTATTTATATCTAACCTCGTCTAATCTCAAAATTTCATTTGTAAGCAGATGGTGTACCTCATCCATTCCAAGCCAAAGGATACGCCAGGATGGCTAGTGCAGCTCTGGGACATGCAGAAATTCTTGGGAGCTACTGAGAGACATAAGCCTGTCTTCCATTCAGTGGGACAATATGCTGATAATGAGCGGTATGATTGGAAAGCTGGGGTGACATTGGAACCGTTACCCATCCGCCCAGACCGACGTCAAAGGTTCTATGGGGAAAGAATCAAAGAAGAGGATGCAGCTCAAGATGCTGCTAGGCTAACAGTGCTACACCTCCGACATTTGCATCAAGGAAACTCATGAGTTTGCACCCTGACATGGTGTCAATAAGTTTAGGGCTGTGCATTTCCGTACCGAACCGAATAAACCGAACCGGAAAAACCGAACCGAACCGGTCAACTCGGTTTGACCGGTTTTCGGTTTTCGGTTCGGTTATCAGATTTTGTGGTTTTTATGTACTCGGTTTTTTCGGGAAAAACCGGCTTAAAACCGAAAAAACCGATTTAACCGAACGCCACCCAGCGCAGTGCAAATTGCAATCACGGTCTCACGGGGCACGCGCCACCCAGCGCCAGCGGCCCACAGGCCCAGCGGCCAGCAGTGAAAACCACTAAACCAGGCAGCGACGCAGCGCAGTGAGCAAAGTAGCAAACCCTAGAAATCAGATCTAGTCTCCACTCCGAGCATCCGATCCGGTCCCGCTCGGCGCTCGCCTCTCTCCAGCGTCTCGGGCGCAGGCGCAGCCAGCGCGCGACGCGCCGGACGGCGCTCTCCGCCTCTCCGGCGTCTCCGCTGGCGCAGGCTCGCAGCGCGCAGGGCGCAGCCGCGCAAGCGACGCGACCGGACGGTGCTCTCCGCCTCTCCGGCGTCTCCGCTGGCGCAGGCGCGCAGGGCGCAGCTGCGCAGGAGACGCGGCTGGCCACGGCCGACGGCTCCTTCCTGTTTGGCTCTTCGGCTCTTCGCGGCTTCGCCCTCCTCTACCGAGTACCGAGTACCGACCACCGGGTAGATCGCTGGGCGCCGCGCCTCCCCTAGCTCCAAGGCTCCGACTATCCGAGGTCCGAGCCCAACTATTGAAGGTAAAAATCTGCACGAATCAAGGATTCCTTTAGCTATGTACTTGTTCACCTTGCGATGTATTATGTTAGGTTGTTTCCTGTTAGCATTTAGCAAGAACGTTGTTTGCACTTTGGATTTATGATTTGTGAATGTCTGATGGTCTGAGACTTGAGTCTTGGTCTTCCATTCTTTTCTGGTATTTTAGATGTCCGAGTCTGAGGGTGTAGGAAGTGTGCCTGTTGCTGGTGTCGGTGTGACTGTGGGCAGCGATGAAGCTATTGGACCCAATAAAAGTCTAGATGGGAAAAAACAAATGAATCCTAGATCGGAGATATGGAACCATTATAAACGACTGCCAGATGACCGTAATAAGGCTAGCTGCAATTATTGTGCTCGAATCCTTGCATGCGATTCACAAAAGAATGGTACCTCCTCCTAGTCTCTCATGCAAAAACTTGTAAGAAGCATCCGGATAAGAGTAGCAATCAAACTCGCTTAAGCTTGCAACCTTGTGGAGATGGCGGAGTAGTTGTGTAGTTCCTTGGCAATACAACATCGAAGAGGTTAGGGCAGCATTTACGCGCATGATAATCGTAGATGAGCTGCCTTTTATTTTTTCAGAACATGAAGGTTTTATTGACTTTATGTCCAAAGCTTGTCCTCGGTTCAGTCCGCCATCTAGAACAACAATGTATAGAGATGTTTGCCGCCTTTATGAAGCTGAGAAAGCAAAGCTCAAAGGTATTTTAAAGACTCTCATCAAACTGTTAGTCTTACAAGCGACACATGGACTTCTTCCACACTTGAATTACATGGTTCTAACGCCCATTACATTGATATCAATTGGCAACTTAAGAAAAAAATACTTAACTTCTGTTTGGTAGACAGCCACAAAGGGGAAGACATCGGGAAAGCACTAGATAAATGCTTGCTTGATTGGGGCATTGAGCATGTGTGCACTATTACAGTAGATAATGCAAGTTCAAATGATGGTGCTATAAACTATATGCGGAGTGCTTTGAAAAATCGAGAAGGTATTTTTGCGAAAGGCTGTCAACTTCACATGAGATGCGTAGCTCATATTATTAATCTTGTGGTTCAAGATGGATTAAGGACAGTGGCTCCTTCTATTTCCCGTATCCGTAATGCTATCAAATATGTGAGAAGCTCCACTGCAAGAATGAATAGTTTCAAAAAATGTGTGCAAATCAGTAAGGTAGAAGAAAAAGGTTTGGTGTCTCTTGATGTGTGCACTAGATGGAATTCAACATATCTTATGTTAGAGACCGCTGTGGGTTTCAAGAAAGCATTTGAAAGGCTTGAACTTCAAGACCCCTCATATAAGTCAGAGTTGGGTGTGGACGGGGTTCCAAAACATGATGATTGGGTGTATGCAAAGGACTTTAAGGAGTTTCTTAAACATTTCTTTGACCTTACAAAAAAGGTTTCTGGCACCCAATATGTTACTTCAATGCTTTCTTTGAAGATATTGTCTTTGGCGTAAATTATTTATTATGTGAATGGATTGAGCGTGAAGATAGTGGTGATAATACCTTCAAACACATGGTGTTAGGATGAAGGCAAAGTTTGATAAGTATTGGGGGGATCCTGAGAAGATGAATGACTTAATATTTATTGCTGCCATTCTTGATCCTAGGTATACACTTCTTTTTCCCTTTTCCTGTATTTTACCAAGATATAGCATGTGTTCCTAATCACTCACTAATGATTTTGGTTTTAATGTCTATGCAAGGACCAAGCAATCTGATTTTTTCCGATGGCAAATCAACAAAACATATGGCCAGATTACAGGTGCTAAGATATGGGACAAGGTACGAAAGGCACTCTTAGATCTTTTTGGAGAATACAAGAATGAATACTCTCAAGTTGGAAGCCAAATTACTGAGGAATCAACTAGTGTTATTGAGCAATCAATGAGTGCATCCACAAATATTATGAGGTCTTTATACAACAAAAGAATGAAAGTTTCTACTGGAGGTGGTGGTAAATCTGAATTAGAGAAGTATCTTGTCAAGATGCGAGAAGATGATGTTAAAGATTTTGACATTCTCTCTTGGTGGAAATGCAACTCACCTCGTTTTCCTATCCTTTCACGCATGGCACGTGATATATTAGCAATCCCCATATCAACTGTTGCTTCTGAATCAGCTTTTAGTACTAGTGGTCGTGTTCTTGATGATTTTAGAAGCTCGTTGACTCCATTAACACTTCAATGTTTGATATGTGCACAAGATTGGTTGTGTCGTTCAAAGCGCATCAATATTGAAGCTAGTCTAAAGGAATTGACTACATTTGAAGAAGGTGCTATAATCTAGACTTAACATTGCTATTTATGAGTGATTCTAATATTAACATTGCTATTTATGAGTGATTTTGTCATGTACTCAACTACTCATGTAGGTGCTCAAATGGAAGACCAAGTAGATGATGTTATTCCAACATCAAGTGTGTTCTCCTCGGATCGAGCTTGATGTTTGAAGATAAAGGAGTGTCTTTTGTTGTATAGTTGTCAAAAAATATTATCCAAGCCTTTTGTTGTATAGTTCTGTACCCTACTGACTGCTACTGCTTGCGAGAATTTCTGGAAGCCTGGCTGCATGACTGGCTGACTGCATCTGGTTGTGGATGGACTGTAAAAGTGATGTTAGTTGCTTACTTGGCCTCACTGTCTGTACTTTTCTTAACTGGATAAAAGGCTAACTGGCTCACTGCTTGCTTAAATGCTTAGTGCTTACTTTTCTTAATTGGATAAAAGGCTAGCAAATAGTTGACAAGCTGGCTTGCTTAAATGCTTATTTTGCTTTGCTTGCTTTGAAGTATCCAGTTACTGCTTGGTGTGCTTGCTTAATGGTTAATGCTTTGTTCAGTTTGTTCACATGCTGTCTGAATATCTGATGCCTCGGTCAGTCACTCAGTTGCTTGCTTGCCTTAGTGCTTTGCTTACTGAGTTACTACTTACTGGACAAGTGGGCGATACCGACTCACGGTTCCGTGTGTGTGCGATCTTGGGTTCACACACCGGGCGGTGGGCGATCGGACTCTCGGTCAATGGGCAATGGCTTTGCTTACAGTTACTGATGATTGCTTAATAGTTACTACTCACTACTTGTTGCGTGTGTGTGTGCAGCAGCAGTACTGCAGGTCTGCACTCTGCAGTGTGCTTGCCGCCTTGGCTGCTTGTTTAATGCTTAGTTCACTTGCTTTTTTCCTTTGCTACTTTGTGTCTTTGTGTTCGCTTTGCCTCGGATCATTCATAATTCGCGTCAAATGTGGTAAATATGGTAATTACCGCTACCGTGCCGAAAATAATTGGGATTTCCCGATACCGAACCGTAGTTCTAAAATACCGTATATTACCGAATTACGAACACCGTATTTACCGTACAAACCGTATATACCGAACCGAAAAAACCGAAAAAACCGAACGCACAGCCCTAAATAAGTTGGTCGATCCTGAGGAGCAAAAAGTTGTCTTTCGAGCATGTGCAATTCAGATTGGTGTAGTCTACGCACATGTGCCACTTCCCATTAGACTTCTCACTGGGTTGGTGAGCCATCTAGGGTGCACTACCTTGTGATCACACCTTCCTTTTAAAGCTTCTCGACCTCTTGTCTTTTCATGATCTGGCGTTTGCTTGACATCTTTTGAAGCTTCTGCTTGGTGGGTCTAACATCGGGTCTCTTGGAAAGTCAATGCTCAATGATTCTCCTCAGGACACCAGGGTGGTCCTTGGGTCCCCATGCGAAGATGTCGTTGTTGGCCTGTAAGGTTGCTAATATAGCTCCCACCACTATTGGGTTGAGGTCAACAGTAAGCAACATGGTCTTGGTATGGTCTTCCTCCAAGAGGGGCTCAGCTCTCGTTTCCCCATCGGGCTTCGGCTTAGGAGTCCACTTGTTGAAGGATGAAGGAACTAGGGCCCCTTGTTCAACCTTTGGGGTTTCAGGGGTGATGGTGTGCACATATTGGATTTCTGCTTGGATGTCTTCATTTGTCCTTTACAAATGGTCCTAGTTCCCACGTATCATGATGAACCCCTAGGGTCGGTTAGCTTCATGCAGAGGTAGGCATGGTGAGGTATAGCTCCGAAGTGGTTGAGAGCCGCATGACCCAAGATCACATTGTATTGATATGGGATGTCAACAACATAAAAGATGACATTCTCACTCTAAGCGTAGCCCCTTGTCCCAAACTCCACGGTTAGGTCGATCTTTCCAAGGGCCAGGACCAGCATACCACTGAAACCAAGCGGGATGCCTGGCTGTCGAGACCCGGAACAACAACTCCAAGTTCCTCTGTGTAAATCGCACTATCCCAGGAAAAGCTAGTGCACACAGGGTCAACAGTAATGTATATCATGCAAAAATTTCCACAAATATTATTAAACGAAAGTATGGCCTTATGGTCAGGTCTTACAATAAACTGGCACAAGGCCAACTGAAAATGAAAGCAGCGGAAAACAATAGAGGTAGCAGATCAGCCCATCCAGCCTCCCACAGGTGAATCATTGTAAGACGCATCCTACTCGTTGAAGTAGTCCTCACCGTCGTAGTTGCCGTTGAAGTCTGACAACAGATTTTTGCAAGGTGAGCACATAAAGTACTCCCAAGGTAAGCACATTAAGTACTTACACAAGTTACACTAGGAATTTTAACAGAGTGGGTGTATGCATAGGGATAACAAAGGAAGGCTTAATAAGTTATTTGTGCGAAAGGTAGTACTTGAATTTTAAATATAATAATGTAAGTACAAAAGCTGAAGTTTAATACAATATACGAAACGATGTTTGTAGCAAGTAATTTCATTAGTGTAGGTTCCGACCTACACTAACCTAACCACAGAAATCCACTCGGACCATTATCAAAACCACTGTTGTTTTGCCAAAACCAAGTTTTATAAAACCAAGTCTAATATGTGAAGATTCTACTCAGCATGTCCATGACCGTGGACACGGCTATCCGGGATAGGTTTAACTCTGCAGAGGTGTACAGCTTTACCCACAAGACATTCCCTCTCACTTGAGCCACGCGATAAACATACTGCCTTAGGTGTGCAGCGGAGAGTTTATGGCAAGACTGTTCCAATGATCTATAGCCAAAATAATTACGCCGCCACTAAGGTTTCACCACAACTCGAATCCAGGAGTTGGAGCCCCCTCTGGTGCCATGTGAGACTTCTCGCGGCCTACGCCATGCTCACATTCAGCCTATAGCGAAACTATATTTGGAACTTTACAATTTACTTAGCCAGGTCTGTCCTATACTGAACTTGTGGTAGTACGAAAAGATTGCGCAAAATGAATCACAGAAACGGTCCTTAATCCGACTTAGGCTCAACCACATACCCACATGCACGATAATCAACCAGGTGTCACCAACACGAGGCATGCCGGCACCCCACCACCTAACCAATAGCCTACGTCCAAACCTTAAGTTTTTATTTTTATTTTTAAACTATTTTCATAAACCATCATTGACTCACCGAAGTCAAGATTCAAAAGGAACTGTCATTTCATGTGAAATAGTTGATCCCACCTAAAATCACACTAAGCCAGACTAAGCATTTCTATAAAATTTCTAGTCAATACTGTGGTACTAACTAGTTTTAGGCTAGGGTGGCAAGGTATATGAATTCGAGATTCAAATGGGCCATATTCAAAAGATTATGGGTATATCTAACATTTAAACTGAATTTAAATAGAAGTACGCATACACATACAGTAAAACAACATAAATAAATTTGAAATATTAGGTTCAACATGGTCAAAGGTGTAACTTGCCTTGATCGAAGTGCTGCTGCGAATCGTCGTCGAAATCGAACTCTCCGGACTCGTCGAAATATAACGTGAAGATTCAAATTCAAATTCAAAATTCAAATAAAATTTAAAAATTCAAAAGGATGCCAGAAATAGAAAGTTCATGATTTTAGAAAAATTTAGAAATTTGAATGGGTCAATTTGGAGCTAAAATGAAGAAGTTATGACCTTCCAAAGTTTAAATACAATTAAAAAGGAAAAGAGACATTTTCTGGAATTAATTTTAAACCGAAAAAGGATTTATGACATCATCAGGTATTTAAATGAATTATTTTTTTGAAGAAAAACCCGAATTATGACGTCAGCATAGTAATTAATTTTCGACCGAATTATTTTTAAATTGAAAATCAGGGTTTAATGCGTCAGCATGACGTCAGCCCTGGAGTTGTTAAATATGGAGAGAGGCTAACATGTGGGCCCGGGTTCACGGTGGACTGAGTCCACGGACCCGAGGTGGGGTGAGGTGGCATGCGGCTTGTCAGAGCGTGATGTGGCGCTTGCGTGGCGGGTTTTGGAGTGACGTGGCCGTCATGCAGGCGCCACGTGGCTGCCACGTCACAGCCTTGTGCTGACGTGGCCACGTGGGCGGTCGGAGCGCTGAGGGGGCGCTGGTGTGGCGCGGTTGGGCGGACATGGTGGCCATGTGGCACATACATGGGCTGCCACGTTGGCCCAGCCCGCTAACGTGGCACCACCGGCTGGAGGAGGCGCACAGAACCCCAGGGTCACCGGCATTCCGGCGAGCGACGGCGCCAGCCGAGGTGCGAAAATGAAGGGGGAGGGCGAGGGGAGTTGATTGGTACCGTTGGCGTGGCACGGGGACGACCGGAGCGGATGAACAGCGGAGAGGGGCGGCGGTCAGAGAAGGGGTCGACGGCAGTGAAGGCGTTCCGGTGGCGGAGAAGCTCGGGGAAGCGGTGGCCGGGATGCGCCTTGCCTCACTGGAGCTCGGAGTGGCGGCGGCGCAGCACGGGAAGGCTCGAAGTGGCGGCGATTGCTCGCCGGAGTCGATGTAGGCCGACGGAGGGGAAAAGGGCACGGGGAGGGCGTGGGGGCTCGGGTACTCGAATTGGAGAGCGAGGGAGGGGCGGTGAGTCGAGAGGAGGCTCGGGGAGGGCTTAAATAGGCCGAGGGGAGGGGGTAACGGGCGAGCGCATTCACGCCGAAGGTGAAACGGCCGGAGAGGAAATGCGACGGTGTAAAAGGGCGTAATTGGGGGTAATTATGCCTTAAACGGATGCGGGGAGGCAGCAATTTGAATTTGCCGTAGTGCAGAAGAGTAATTGGCTAAGAAATCGAAGCTTTTAAAGCTTTGGTTTTCTGTTTAATGGTGTCGGGAGCGGCGGAGATCGCGCGGGGAAGAAGGAAGTCGATCGGGGATGACGGTCCTGACAGGTGGGCTTCACCGGTCAGCGAGACAAAGAAAACGGAAGGTGCGAGGGTGATGGCTCAGATGAAGCCAGGTGGCAAGGGAGAGGGAGTGGAGCCATCGATTCATGAGCGAACCGTTAAGTGACAGCGGACTGGCGAGATGCGATCTGGCAACAGAAAGTTAATCGGGGCCGCTCGAACGGGACCGAAGGGGTAAGTGGCAGGGTGTGGACGAGATTCGGTACGGCAACGGGGGACGGCGCGGATTAGGCCACGCGTCAGGCGGAGAGGAGAGGGGAGCGAGCGAAGCGGTAAGTGGCCGCGAACGGCTGGGATTGGCTCGGGCTGTGAGGTGGGTGGTCGGATGCGCGACACGCGTCGGCCTGAGAGGAGGGGACAGCGGGATGAACTGGTAAGTGAGATCGGGCGGTTGGGATTGAATCCGGCGGCGCGGGTTGGCCCGATGGGCGACAAGTGTCGGCCTGGGAGGAGTTTTGGAATTTTAATTTCTTTTTTGATTTCCAAAAATGCTAATAAGCTTTAAAAATGCTCAAAAAAATACCAAATAAATTTTAAAAATTCTAGGAAAATTCAGAGAATCATCTAGAGCTATTTTAGACTTAATAAAAAAAATTTTCAACCCATTTTGACATTTAGGTTTTACAAAAAACACAATATGACTTAAAAGGAGAGTTTTAAATCTTGATAAATTCATGAAATTTAATATAAATACAGATTTGACTTAGGAAAAATGAAATGCATTTATCTTTACCTTTGTAAAATGAAATACTTTTTTTTTGACTTTATGAAATGGAGATTTTAAATTTCCCTTTTTAAGGCTTGGAATAAATTCCAGGAAAATACTTTAACAAGAAAATAAAATTTTTGGGATGTTACACTGGCTTAGAAAAAATTACCGTGAGCCACCGAACGAGTTGAAAGTGGATGCAAACAGGATGTCTGCGGAACTTCCCCATCCACAAAAACATGCCTCACTTTGCACCCAGCGATGATTGTAGAGATCACCAGGGTATCGTGATGTGGTAGGCTGATTTCGATGGCATCCTCTAAGTTGAAGATAATGGGAGTGTTGACCCACTGTGGGAACTCAATCGGTGGAGATGTACCAATGTGGTGTATTTGACAGGCGTAGGCACAACATTGTCACTTCGATGAGAAGGTGTGAGTATTCCCATTGGTAATTGCATGCACCACATGGCATGAGGGTTGCCATCCTGCCCAGACGCCTCGAGGCGAAAGGGGTGGCTGGAGTGGGCACTGCGGTAACCACTGGTAGGGGGTGGGATGTGTTGTGGCATGTTGTGCTGGCCTCAGGGTTGCTATTGCCATAGTTCATAGGCGGAGGTGATGAGCTTGTATTCTAAAGTGGAATGATGAGTCCATCCACAGATTTTGTAGAAGCAGCAGTTGTTGCCTTGATCAGAGCATCGCCCCTCATGCCTTCAGCTACTCTTATGTTCGCATCCATGATCGCCATCTTGCCCACCTTGATGCGATTAGGGTCCCTTAGGTTTGAGATGGGTCTTTGGGCTTAGGACCGGGTAGGGGTGAGGTGCCAAGGCCGTAGCGGCCTAGGCCTCAACATCCCTTCGGGCTCACCCTTCTTCAGATTTGTAGTATTTCTCCATGATGGAGAGGAGCTTTGACATAGTCTTGGGTTCCCTCAGGTCAAGCTTGTCAGCTAACTCCCCTACTCCCCTTTGTGGATAACTCGGTGTGCGTCCTCGATAGCACTCATATCAAAGATGCCCTAGACTTGGTAGTGGATGTGGATGAAGCAATGCATGAAATCTCGAATGGACTCGCCTAGACCCTGTTTGAGCACCTGTAGGTTAGAGGATGTCACCAGCATGTTCTTGTTTCCTTGGAAAAGCTTACACAACTTTTCCTAAAGTTGCTCCCATGAGTATACTGAGCACGGTGGAAGGGAGAGGTACCAAGATTGAGTGATCCCCGAGAGAGCCCAGGGCAAGCTCTTTGCCATGATGGCTTTGCTCCCTCAAGCCATTGCCATGGCGGTATCGTATACCCAGACAAACTCTATGGGTTAGAGTCTCTCGAGTACTTTGTGACTTCCAGCATCTAAAACTGTGCAGGCCATGGGGTGGCTTGCAAGACTAGGCTTAGTGGATTGGTGGGGTCAATGAGGACAACCACATGGGTGGAAGTCACTTGTGGTTGGGGCGCGAGGAAGATCCACCGAAGGGCCCCGAGGCATGGGCAGAATTGGGTTTGGGCCCAAAAGTTCCTCGCTAGATTGTGGTCCTTGCCCTGAGTTGGCCTGAGAGGGGCTAGCCACCGAGTCATTGTGCTTCACATCTATAGCCCCAGCCAAGACAAGGGCTTCCCCCTCGGGCCTGGTTGAGTTGCACCCTAAGGGCGATGGTTTCCCCGACTTCGGCCGATATTGGCAAGTCCACCTGGGCACAGGCTTCGACCAGCTCGGCCCTAAGGGTTTCAACTTCAAACATCTTGGGATGGGGCAACCTTTGCACTAGCACACGTGCTTCCTCTAGCTAACTCCTCAGCCTATCGGCTTCCTGATCCCCTAGAGGTGGTTGGGATCTTCCCTTGATCCACGTCTCTCAAGCTACACCAAAAGCTCCACCACCCCGTGAGCCTCGACCATAGATCATTGAGCTTTAACCTATGGTTCCCTTAATTGCCTCTGGAGGTCCTGCAACTCCGGCTAGCCAACCTCATGCGCTCCTGAAGGTCTGACGTCCCTAGAGGCTACGGTCTCACCAGTGACCTAAGCCTCCATGGAGGGGTCTTGCGGAACCTCGGGGGCCTGAGTGGTGCAGGCTACAATCTAACTTGACTTCAGCCTCGAAGATGGGCTCATGCCTTCCACCTTAGTGACTTTTCATGCTTTCACCTTCCTAGGAGGCATGACTTCTTGTTCAGCTCCCCACAAATGGCGCCAACTATCGTCGATACAAGATCAGACATTACACTTGAGGGCATCCCCAGTC
Source organism: Melocanna baccifera (assembly GCA_036346265.1). Lineage (NCBI taxonomy): Eukaryota > Viridiplantae > Streptophyta > Magnoliopsida > Poales > Poaceae > Melocanna > Melocanna baccifera. The sequence continues at coordinate 157,616 of JAYEVJ010000134.1, read as the reverse complement.
GAATACCTCGACCACCAAGGATGCAATGGGGAGCTCGGTGAGAATCACACACAAGGGTCTATACGAATGTGTTGCATATATGTGGTTAGGGTTACAAGTGGCCTGTCATCCTGTTTTACAAATGATCCTATTTATAGAGCATGAGGAGGACATACATGAAATTACAACATCACCCTCAGGGCCTAACCTACTCTTATGAGTAATTTCGTTCGTTACATCGAGCAGGTCCCGCTACATGCAACGATCCACCAATTTTGGCGTGTGCCTACCCTGGACCGGGTTTGAGGTGAATCCTCCGATGGCCTTCCACTTGCTGAGGTCAATGCCTAGTATAGGAAGGATTGATACATACTACTTCTACATATAAATCAGGATTGGCAATTTGGATTGGATTAGAAACTAAGAACCAATGAGTTAGGATTGGTGTATGGTAGGATTTGTAGTATCACAGCTTCCATACGCATGGGCTTTAGACTATAAGATAGATGTAAATGCTTTTCTTTTTTTTCAATTAACATGAGGATTTCTAGCTATTTTTCTTTTCCTCCTATTAATATATGAATTTCTAGTTTTTTACCCTCCTAGGATTAACGTAGAAGCTCTTAGAGGAGCCTCTAATTGGTATACACTACTAGAAAACGGATCATCCCTCACGGGTTTTAATTTTCCTGACGGGCGCACATAGAACATGAGGGATATACAGTTTTTGTGACGGGCGCACGTATCACCGTCACAAAAATATATTTTCCTGTCGGGCTCCTTAAACTGTCAAGAAAATACACTATTTTTGTGACGGTATTAAGTGAACCGTGAGGATAATTGAAGATAAATCCGTGAGGCTTCTCCAGCCTGTGAGGCTAATTCCAACCCGCCCGATATTTCGTGCAACGCGTCGAACTGAAAGGTGAAAACCCTAGCTAAGATTTCCCCTCGCCGTGAGGCTAGCCCGCCCGATATTTTCGCAGCCGCCATCGCCCCTCGCCCGCCTCCTCCGCCCCATCGCCCCTAGCCCGCCTGCTCCGATCCGCCGGCCCTATCCTCTCGCCCGTCTCCTCCACCCCATCCGCTCGCCCGCCTCCTCCGCCCCATCCGCTCACCCGCCTCCTCCAATCCACTGGCCCCATCCCCTCTCCCGCCTCCTCCGCCCTATCCCCTCGCCCGCCTCCTCTGATCAGCCGGCCCCATCCCCTCGCCCGCCTCCTCCGCCCCATCCCCTCGCCCACCTCCTCTGATCCGCTGGCCCCATCCCTTCGTCGCCTCCTCCGCCCCATCCCTCGCCCACCTCCTCCGGTCGCGGCCCCATCCTCGCCCGCCTCCTCCGCCCCATCCCATCGCTCACCTCCTCCGATCCGCCCCATCCCTCGCCCGCCGCCCAGTCCGCCCGCCACCCGCCTCCCAGGTGCACCCCGACGTCGCAGCTCTGCCCGCCTCCCAGTGCGCTCCGCGCCCAGTCCGCCCGCTGCCCCTCCTCCCAGTGCGCCCGGCGGCCCGGCTCGCCCGCCTCCCAGTGCACGCCACCCCGACACCCAGTCGGGCCGCCACCCCAAATCTGCCCTGCCCCCCAATGGCCCAGCTCCGGCTCGCCGTCCCACTGCCCCAAATCCGCCCCGCATTTATCTTTTCAATGTTGCAGTGAGTTTTTGATTTGGATCCTCCATCGGTTCTTGATTTGGGTTTGTATTTTGCCGCAGATGAGACGACACATAATTGCAGTGGCAAGGCATCAGGTCATCTTTATGGATCAACTTTCTTCTTGATGCCCATTGGTATTATGTTGTTCATTTAGATTATAGTTTTTACAATTATTGTCTTTCTTTCGGTGCTTGGTTCAATGTAAAATGTGACAGCACTGAAGAGTGAAGAGAAGTCACGAGTCTATAAAACAAAACATTGTTACTCCTATAACAATTGTTGACTTTTCGTATCAATGGTCCATATATATAGATTACTTGTGAACTGATAGTTGCACTAAACTAGTATTATTGTAATCTTTCACCTTGCATCATTCATGCATATAGAAACGCCGATAGAATAATCAATAATGTCGGATGGCAGGAGAGTAATGCATGCATGTGTCATCTTTGTTGCTTATTTGTCTTGTGTTTAGCTCCATTTAGGCTAGCTTTCTCTCTCTATATTTATGCCTTATGTTTTGTTAAAAATTCCGGCCAAAATTGGGACAACAAGTAGTCATGTATGATACGTTTGTGCATTATATGAGATGTGCATGATGATGATGCATGCATTCTAATTAGAAGTACGGTTAGCTAGTGTATATGTATTTTACTTATTGTATCTAACTACGGTTCTATGTTAATTTTATGTACTCAATCAATACTACCTGCTTGATTTTCACTAGCTAGATATCATATCATGGTGATTACTTGTTAGTTTATGAAGTTCTTTATGTACATGTTCTAAGTCAAGATCATGACCAAAGATAGACTGAGGAACAGTACTTGAATTGGACAGTAGTGTACAATATAAGAAAGTAGGCGAGGCACCGCTCAATTTATCATTCTTTCGGTGCTTGGTTCAGTGTTTGCATGCATTGTAATATGAAGCATATTGTACAACATCAATGGTGGCGTGCCCCATGGCCGTGTACCAATAGGGGATGGTGCTATCAAGAAGGATGCTATTCTAGTAGCTGCCAAATCAAGAAACATCAGGCCATCCAATTCCATCTCTTATCAAAATGTGATTTGACATAATCAAGAACTACTCCAGACACAAGAAGTTCACCGCCAGATCATCTTGGTAATAATGCCTAGCAACTCCTGTCCTTAATTTGCTTGTATTCATTTTGTTTCGTACTCCTGCAGTGGTTTTTCTACCTTAAATGGGATAGCTACAAGCATATATATAGCACTCTGACAGCTAGAAGCTGGGTTCAGGAAGGCTAATTTGCTTATGATGGGTTTAGGTGGGAATGAGACTAGGGTCATTTGTATTGGTTTTAGCTAGGCTAGCTTCAAAGTGCTATTCTATATGGTAAATGGAGATTAAAGCATGACTGCGCAAGGATGTATTGTCTTGCTAACGGAATATGAGATATCTAGATGTCAATTTACCACTATGTGTTGCCTAACAATTTTGTCTGTAACACTAGCATTAGTAGCATAGTTGATATCGACATGTTTTACATAAGTAAGTTTCTTTGCAAAAGGTTCACGTGATCAATGACTTGTCGGTTTGCACCTAGGAAGTACCTTCAGTTCCAAAAAAAATCCCTATTTTGAAGTCGCGATAGTACTCTTTCGAAGGGCCAGAAGAATATGTTCGCAATAGATCATAATTTTCATTCTAAGCTTACTACCTTCCGCCCATGATGCAGTTGCCAACAGTTTGAAAGTGCCATGTTTCAGTATTTTTTCCATGAAAATGTAGAAATTATTTGTGGGGCATGTTACTTGAAATTTAGAACTAAGGAAACCCTTTCGAGTGCTACAATTTGAGGAGTATTAGACTATCTGTATACAAGGATATATTTGGAACATCGAAATGATAGGCTTAGGTTTGATAAGATGAATTGTAACAATTTGAAACATGTTTCTTCCTTCTTCATAGAAACACCACTTTGATCATAAGCCGTAACGATCATGTAAAAGGTCCTTTCAAGGTAGCCACAAGCAACTTCTATAAGGAAGCAACACATCATTCCAATATGGGTTAGCCACAAGCAACTTCTATAAGGAAACAACACAGCATTCCAATACGGGTTTTGGATCATGTTCAATTGTTCATATGACAGTAGGTGACAAAATATTCCAATACCTTGTCAATTTTCTCTGTAGAACAGTGAACTAGATTCTGGAGTCTGTAAATTCCTATCATTAATGCACAGAAGCCCACTTATGTGCTAACTTTATCAATCAAGGAAAAAAAGTTCCCATTTTGTAATTTTATGTTGGTGCTACATTTGGCCTATAGTGAAGCTATTCTGTTTTTTTTCTTTGTAGGCAAAATGTATATTTTATTTCCCCTCCTGTTTGACATTGTTCAAATACCTAAACTTTGTGAGAGCACCAAATTATGATTTGATTCCCTGATGTCGCGCAGTTTATTCTATTTGAGATTTGCAAAGGAGAAAGGGTCATCGTGCTATTCTATATGGTTTTATATCCTCCTATTCATAAGAAGCAAGCTGCCATTCTTAGTGGTTGTCTTTGCTTGCATTGCATGGTTAGTACAGATTATATAGTTCAACTTTAAATGGTACTTTCCAACTGTAGATGCTTTTTGAGAAGATGGGTGAACAACCACCACCAGAGATGCTACGCCGTGGAACACCTACATAAGCACAGGTAATATTGTTTAATACCTACAATTATTGCCTTGCCTTGTGTACAAACAAAATTCCCTACGAACTATTATTTTGCCTTGTTCTAGAGTTCAACTTCAAGTGCTACTTTCCATCTATCACCTTTGACATATGGAGGACCATTTTTGTACTATACAACTAATTCTTTTTGGTATGTCAGACTGTCAACAAGCAGTACAGCAGTGAGCAAGTGGACTCATGTTGAATGTTCTAAATATGGGCATAACCTGAATCTTGTTTACTTATAGTTGATGCTAAGGTGGCAGTGAGCGAGTGGACTCATGTGGGATGTGTATTTAATATAGGATTGTGATAATTCAAACAACATTACAAGCCATTACGGCTTCTTTATCTCAAGTTGACATAATATTTTCACCTTGCAGCAAGGGACTGGGACTGGGCTTGTGACTGGATCCTCTCATGTGGGCTCACAACCGGATGACAGTGCTGTCGATGGTAACGTTGATGTAAACAACAGGGACAACTGCAGTGGTGACATTGATGGCGACAACAACCATGCTACCATGATTTTCAGTGATCTCTTGTAGTTCTTTTGACTAGCTGAACTTGAATGTAATGGAAAGAGACTTTTGTATGTGGTACTTGATTTTGGATGTCTTTTGGATGGATGAACCAATCTGGAGGTTAAGTTTATGAATTGGTATGTTTGTGTGAACATAAATCAATCTAGGGATTATTTATAAAAACTGAACTTTTTATATGTTTGTTTAATTATATGTTTCTTGATATCATGCAAGGATAGTGTTGTGATTAATTTGATTATATGATGCATGGATGTGTAAGATTTAAATATCAATGCTTGGCTAAAAAAATCTGGTAACACTGGCAATTTTGCTTTCTTCTAAGCTTTCTACCAATTTTGCTGACGGTTTAAACCGTCAGCCTATATTTTCTTAACGGTGACAAAATAGTCAATGATATAACTTTTCCTGACGATTTGACCATCAGCAAAATGTATTTTGCTGGTGGGTCTAACTAATTTTGTTGACAGTTGACCCCCTCAGAAAAATCCATTTTTCTTGCGGGCCATGCTATTTTCCTGACGGTCACGGAACCGTCAGTAAAATAACTTTTCATCACGGGTTAGCCCGTGAGAATAATTCATTTTTTCGTGAAGGTGACTGAACCGTCAGTAAAATACATTAATTCTGTACAAGATGTTGAGTATAGTTGCAATTGTAGGGTCTAATGTTATTAAATAGTTTTTTAGATTTTGTGCCAAATTAGTCTGTACTCATGCATGGTGGACTTCGACAAATTACAGCATTGCTATACACACATTTTGTTGTGCTACATGCATACTACATTTGGTTAAATGGTGTAAATCAAAGATAGCGATGTAGATCTATGTAGGATTGGGTATGGAGAGCTACCAAAGGTTGAGATTATAGTAAGTGCATGTGCAGCTCATTTACTGTAGAGAACTTTCTTTATTCATTGCATCACTTGATCAACACAAATGAGTAGGTAGCTCTAGGATAAAAAAGAATAAAGGCCTTATGAGAATCCACTAGTATACCTGTCACCATGTCAGGACGGCCCACAGTCTCAGGGGTAGGCATGGCATAGACTCCACGTGGTGTCGAGGTAGCGAGAGCCTCGACACTCGGCGGTGGCAGTGCACAGGCTACCAGAGGTGTAGCGATCTGAAGCAGAGCAGTCGATGCAAGGTGCCATTAGTGCTACAACATTGGAGCAACCACCAACATCTAAACAGAACCCCAAGAACACAGGGCCAAAGACGTCTCAGGTACTAACTCTCACTTGATGCTAGTGGGATACTACTAGCACACCAACACTTTTCTGGCCCGCCTGGCCACAAAGACGATAGCTTCCCGACCAGGAGCACTCTGAAGTATGGTGTCCATCACCGCACTTGAAACACATCAAGCCTTGCCTAGGAACATGGCGCATCACCTAAGAAGCTGAAGGAGGGTGTGGTGTTGAAGAAGAAGGCTGTCTCGGCTGAAAAGACCTGGATGACGATGGGGGACGCTAGTCCCCTTGGAACCTCTTGGGAACGGGTCATTGAGATGACCCGCCCCCTCCACCAAAGCTCCTGTTCTGGCCTCTACCAGAACCCCCAAAAACAACAAAACCACCGGTAGCTTGCCTCTCTCTAGTGAGCTCTTTTTCAAACTCCATACACTTGGAATGATCAACCATAGAGTTGAAGTCGCATTGATGTATTGCTCCCAAGACATGGCGGTACTTTTGGTTAACTCCCCTACGGAATCTCTTAGCCTTCTCACGACCATCACCAACCATGGATAGCATGAAGCAGACCAGGTTATTGAACCCCACCTCAATATTTTGCAATGGTAATCTTCTCTTGTACGAAGGTCGACAGGGCGTGCTCCATCCTCTCCAGGAAGGACTCCGGATAAACTTTATCTTGAATTGCTTGATGAAATCCTCCCAAGTGGTCGGTCCTTGGGCAAAGGTTCTAGCTCAAAAGAACCCCTTCCCACCAAATGTTTGCTTGACCTTTCAGCTGAAAGGCCACAAAGTGAGCCTTCAACTATGAGGTCATCTCCCGGGACCCAAATTGTCCCTCCATGTTGTGTAGCCAATCTGCTGCTTGGACTGACGTGCCTACTCTGTCGAAGTTTCCTAGGCAGAGGGCCATCCACTTGCAAAGGCTCATCCTCACGTTTGGTGGGGCCAGTGCAGCAACAAGAATAGCAACAGGTGTAGGCAACAGCTCCTTCTGCCTGCACCTGTTGACAAAGCTCACGGACCTCTCTTTGAAGGTCCTGCAGCAAGATAGATGACCCCACATGAGCACCAACTGTTGACTGAACAGCCGAAGTGACCTTCTCACCTGCCTCACCAACGTTCTCCTCAACCGGGGGTGGTGGCACCACCAGGCCACTCCCACGCACACGGCCGCGGCCTCTACCACGTCGACAACCTCTACCCCTCGCCATAATCGACCACCAAAAACAACAACCAAGAATTCAGCTCAAGAGCAATAATCTCAATTATACGACACTAGTTTAAGCAACATCTCAATATTCATTTACATTTGTATAAGCTAACAGAAGCGTAAATGCAATGCATGATTCAACCCCAACCTACTATGCACCAATGTATCAAATTTATGTTTTAAATCAATTAATTATTCTAAGTCAAATTTTGAGCAATAGTAATCCTAAGTCTTGTTATTATTATTATTAAACTACCAATTCTAGGTCAAATTTTAGTTGATTTCCTAAATAAGTTATCAATTTATTCACCATGAACCTAACGTCTGCTTAGATATCAACTGTAACATCCCGGCCAAATAAGATCCCTAAATGTCACCAATACTTACAATTCCTTACCATTTTTAACCATTACACACCTACTACCATCAACTATTCTTCATCCATGAATTCCACTAGATGATTACATAACACAAATTTAATCACAAGATAGAAACATTGAATAACATTAAATAAAGATGAATTGATTTTAAGCCTAAACAAAGAAACTTTGACAAGCAACAACAATATAATATCAATAGGTTCTAAGAGAAATCATTATTTAACTAAGAGTTACATGAATATTATTATTTATTTCTAACAATGAATGATGAGATAATTGATTCTATTCCACTGAATAGTGTCCACTTCTATAAAATACTACTGAATAACACTCTCTCTATTATATGCCATTGAATTACACCAAAATTCAATTATATATCATTTCCATTAGCTAGCATATGTTTGCCCTTGGAAAAAAATGATTTTGCCCTTAGTTCAAATCTGTCATTTTGATAAAAATTAAATATAGAGCAAATAAGCTTATCCAAAAATACTAAAATTTTTTGGTGGATCATTAGGATAGTGTACAACTCAAATGTAAAATTTCATGAACTAACCCTTCCATTTGCTCCTTTTTTGAAAGTCAACTCCAAAATTAGCTTATTTGAGCTATTTTCTAAAATGGGGCAAATTCACTATAGAAAAATAGAAAATCATAATTTTTGGGAGCTATGTGACATATTAGGAGCATGTGAGAATTTGTCTAGAAATTTTAGACCTCATTTAGTCTCTGTTTGTAAATAGTAGCCTTTATTAGTATTTAAATTAAAAAACTATAAATTTTCTTTGAATAGTGACTTGAATTTTTTTCCCTAGATCATTGACATATTGAGAAACATTCCTATGAATTTTCATAATATTTAGAGGTTGTTTACTATTTTAAATAAATTGGATCTTTAGTCTTTTGGTAGGGGCATTTTGGTCTTTTTTTTAAAAGATAACAGTCTCCCCTAACGGTCGACTAACGGCAGTGGCATATAATTGAATTTTGGAATAATTCAATAGCATATAATAGAGAGTATATTTAATGGCATTATGTAGAAGTCAATTATCTCATGAATGATTGGACACTAGGTGGTAAAAGAAGTTAGAACGGTATAAGATTAATCATGTGCTACTCTCGTTCATGGATATCGCCCTCAATGATTACCTAAAAATAACAACAAAAATAAAGGTGAGTCTATGACTCAATAAGCATATAATAGAATGATAAACGATATAAAATGTGGTACCAAATTTTCATGTCAATTCACAACTATCTCAATTTCACATATTTCTTCTCATTGAATTCATACACATATCTCATTCTCTCATTTCTCTTTTAATGAATGCAATGCACATGTCTCAACTTCATTTTGCTTATACCAGAATAGCGGAGTATTACACATGTCGGTGTCTGTTTAAGCCCACCCTTTTTCATGTGAGGATCTCAACTCTACTCTCATGGAGTGTATACTGAAGTAAGTCTTTCTCTACCCATTCCCGTAGGTTTTCCACACAAAGTAGGCTTTAGAGGACTGCACAAATCATATCTTTCCATCATTAATGCTTAACATGCAAATGCAATGATTCATTTATTAAGTATTTACTTAACAACATTAACCATTTGACATCATCATCATTCAACCATAATCATATGAGCATTATAATAAGTAAAAACATGTGGATCATCATGTCAGATATTTATTTAACACAAACAATAAGAGCAAACCACTGTGTACTATTCTACCATGCACTTGCCTTTCTAATTGCGAGGAATGGATTGATTCGAAGATGGAACCAACCCCGACATCACTCCTCCTACAGTGAACACCCAACCTCAACAACAAACCACAATAGTACCAAATCAACAATTAAACAATATTGCTCCTACACTTTTTGATTCCGCAATACTCCCCCTTTTTGGACAGTCTCCCCTGCTATCCTGGTACTAAAAATTGTATAACTTTTAACTCCCAAACCCTAACATGGAAAACCACACCAGTTCTGAAATATACACAAATTTTTCAATAATTTCTTAGTTGGCCACAAACCCTGATTAAACTATTTAATACCTCATTTTTAACTCCGAAGAAAGCATTGTTACCTTATTGGACAGCACACTTAACGATTTCATATCTATTAAATTACCCATCCAAATACAACAACCTATACCACGCCTGGAATCTAAAGAAAATTATCTACATGTATTTAGTTATTCCCAAAATTTAATTTTGCCATCTACCAAGTCAAATTAACAGTTTTCAATAATTGCGTGCAGCAGCAACCGATTTCTGGATAGCAGCCTTCCCAAAGCCATAACTTTTAATCTACTCCACCAAAATTCAGGTTCTTGGACTCTATGAAATCCTTAAGCATTATCTACAACATTCATGTTGCGCACAGGTTATGCAACAAAATGCAAAGACTCTAAAACTAAGCCCTAATCTCTAGATAGCAACCTCAACAAACCACGACAACAATAACTTACCCCCAACACTGATCCTCTACGCTAATACAGCACCAACATGACCCCAAAATGCATCTACTAGGCTAACATAGCGGGGAACACATTCTGGGGTTTTACCTTCAATTTGAAAGTCTTGTGAAGCTTTCAGAATTGATGGTGCCCCTCGATTCGTCCCTCGGAACGATGTCCAATCCCTCCGTGTCTCATCCTCCACGTTCCTTGGAAGCCCCTGCGCGATATGATGTGGCTAGACCTTGAAAATCATGTGAAACACAACTAGAAACGCAAGGAACAATGATGGCGTGCTCCCAAGTGCATCTCGACGTGGCGAGCAGTGGCCAGGGGCGCGGCTAGGAGCAGCGGCTAGGGCAGGGGTGGTTGTAAGATAAGGATGACCGAATAGAGGGGAGTAAATAGACAGTTTTAAAATTCTTTCTAGATTATAATCAAATCTAACAAAGCGAAAGAAAAGACTATTTGGATTTGCGCAAACCTTAAATGTCTATGCTTGACTAAGTACACCAACAATGTAATTCTATCACAAGATAAGTCACTCTATGAAAACAAGCATTCAATTTAATTTTATGAATATAAATTATTTGAATGTAAATTGAGCACAAGAGAACAAACCATAATTGACACACACTGTTTTGCCGTGGTGTGCGAAAACTTGCTGGTTTCCCCTAATCCACGTTGAGGTAAGCCCAAACTAATAGTTAGGCTGGTCAGACCGCCATATATACGCCGGTCTGAACGCTCCACCGGTCAGACTCCCTCTTGAAACAATTAGGTCGGTCTTACCGCTTATACAAGGCCGGTTAGACCGCCACCTTTAAGATTGGCCCAAGTCAAGCGAGAACAATACATATTTCTCGAGAACTTTGCACAAAAGCTTTGTGAAATGCAAGGATATGCATCCAAGGTTACAATGTGACTCACAATGGATAATGGAACACATCCACAATTATCTTTTGGAATGACATCACCGGGGAAGACAATATGGACTTAAACCAAATTCAAATGGCCTTTTTCAGACTTAAGTCACATGTAGCAACGGTATTTACATGAGCTACAATCATTTGGGAGACACATCCCAAATATTAGCATCATGTCTCAAGGAGGGAAAACATGAACTTTAATCATGTTGCAAAACACATTCGTAAACATCTAGTCGTATGTTGCAAAGGACTTATGCTTGAGCTACAGCCATTTTCAAAACATCAAGAATGTTAGCATCATGCCATGGAGATAGCTAGAGCAATTAAAATTAGCTATCAATACATGATATGTTCAGGCTACTAATCACGACCCCTCTTAATAGTACGGCATCCTACACTAGCAACCCGGTCTTCCAACCAAACAACAAAATCGGTAAAAGACTATGAACATATCCTTAGCCCTAACTAGCCATACCTTTGCTTTGCGCATTCACTTGAAACTTGATAATATATATCTCAACTTCAAGCTTGGATCTTTAACTTTACTCACCAACACATGAAGTCTTTGCTTTACTTGAGGATGCTTAACCGTATGAACCATCTCAAGTCATCCGTCATCGTGAGACATATCCTGTTCATTCATCTCAATAAAACTATTAATCCTACGATTCGATTGTCATTAATTACTAAAATATATCATTAACTTGTAATGACGGATCTAGATCCTTCAATAGTGGACCACAACGCGACTCGGCCTGGTGCAGCCTACCTCCGACAACAGCATGGTCGCACCTCCCTCCTTTGGTGAGGTGGTGAGGGCAGGAACGGTGGCCACAATAGAGAGTAGGTGCGGCTAGGGTTGAAGGAGGGCCTCCTCTCCTCTTTCCTTATAACGCCAGCCCAAAACAATCATGCACAGAAAGCACTATTCATTCTGAATTTGGCTTCAACCAAATCCCCCTTAATCCCTCCTTCCTGTTTTCACGTATCCCATTTTCTCTATTTACATATAGGTCCTCAAGAGGGCTAAATTCAAAATATTACAGTCATACCCTATATACAACACTAACGAATGAGTGCTATACATTTGACGTTTTGTTTTATGTTTGCAATATCTAGTTTTGGTGAAACATTAAATAATATTGACGTTGGAACAACATAAAGAATTGAAAATATGTTTTTGCTCAAAGGGAATATAGAATTCTCTGCTTCGAATATTTGCAGGGTGGAAGCCTTGACGAGCATCTTTATGGTACGATGGTATCAAATGGATCATATTTTTAGCACGTAAAGAAAATGATTCCTTAAATTTACATTCTAGAAAATTATCTTGCCTACTTGTGCAGAAGAACATTGTGGACTTGATTGGCACACACGTTACAAAATAATTAAGGGGATTTGTGAGGGTTTAAATTACCTTCATGGATTGAAAGAACCTATTCTCCATCTGGACCTAAAACCTGAAAATATATTGCTAGATGAAAACATGGTGCCGAAAATTGCAGATTTTGGGTTGTCAAGGCTCTTTGGTGAAACACGAACTCATATTATTACAAAAAATTGTATAGGCACAAAGTAAGTAGAATGCCTTATGTGAGATCTATTTCTCTCTTCTTCTTTTTTTGCTGTAATCAGTTAAATAGTGTTTGTTTCACACTGACTGTCCTTAACATTTATGATATAATACAGGAAGTACATGCCACCAGAATGTAAAATCACAAAAAAGAATGATGTGTTCAGTTTAGGTGTTATCATCATAGAGATAATGACAGGACGTCAGGGCTACTCCAAATACTATGAGACGTCGAGTTCCGAACAATTTATTGAGCTTGTATGGAAAGCTGTTTCTCTAAGTCAAGAACAACTGACATTTCGGAAAATAGTAAACATTTTCCTTTTATGCTACTCCCTCAACAATTCGAACTTTGTATTTCGATTTTGTAGGTACATAATAAATGGAAGGTTAGGATAGAGGCAACATCGATGCACACATCACCGGAAGAAGATTGCAAGCAAGTGAAGAGATGCATCGAAATAGCAGTGAACTGCGTGGAGGCTGAAAGACACAAGAGGCCAACGATAAGGGATATCATCCATAAGCTGAGAGAGACAGAATCTATGCGCCACAAAGTGTCATTTTCTCAGGAACCGGGAAGTGTGAGCAGCCACTTTAAAAGAGTACAGAATGGAAAGGAAGTTAGCCCTGGGCTGGACGACGAGGAGAAGGTACTAATTTACTCCTAGCTCATTTTATTTATTTATTATTCATTTTTTCATCTTTCTACTAGGGCTGAAAACTTAGTAGAAAGAGGGTGAGAGAAGTGACTCTCAGTGGATCATTTATAATTTATTGGAACCTTAAAACACATTGCAGTAAGGAAGATATTTTATCTGAATTTTTTCTGAAACGATTTTTTTTCTCATGAGGATGGGGATGGGTAATGAATTTTCCTAGAAACTAGGGTTTAGTGAAACTGTTGGCTAGATCTAGATTTTTTTTGGCAACAAATGTTCTAAAAATTGGGGTGAACTGCTAGTACTTAGAAACGGAGTTTTCTGCAAGTCGAGTAAAAATACCTAGGGAATAGTATAATTTACTGTTTCTATTTGTAATTTTTGCTTGATCTGTTTGCACTTACAAGGCTGGGCTTGCCAAGATTGGACCATGGGGTGGAAATGGAGGGCATGCACACGACATCGAGGTGGCACCTCACCGTCTGGAAAGTGTGACAATTTGCAGTGGTGTTATCGTCGATTCACTTGCATTTTCGTACAGTGACCACAATGGGCAGAAGCACTCTACAGGTCCGTGGGGCGGTCCTGGTGGGAGTGTTCATCCGGTGAGTGAACGATTCTTAAAAACAAAAAGTTTTCACTCTTTACGGACAAGCATGCATGGGTGTGTGTTTTTTTCCTGTCTCTTCTGTTGCCCATTAATTATCTCGTACAAATGGCTAGCTTGATTGTTGTTTTCCTGTCTTGCAGATTCAACTTGGCCTTCGGAGATTCTGACGGGAGTTTCTGGAACAACCGGTCCATTTGGCGTGTTACCTAATGTTATAACATCTCTTATGTTTGTCACCAATGCTCGTAGCTATGGACCTTTTGGAGAGGGAGGAGGAACTCCTTTCCATACTCCACTGCGGAGCAATGGCAGCATTGTTGGTTTCTTTGGGCGTGCAACTTTGTATGTTGACGCAATTGGTGTCTACGTTCGCACACCTTGACTATTACAGCTTGTTCCACATTGTTTTAGCTCTGTTTTTCTTTTTCTAGCTGTAACTTTTATTCATCACGTCCTTGCCGTTTGGTTATTAAAGGGAATTCAGAAGCTGGTTGCTGTACATCAGGTCCCTTGCTACAAAGCTTGCATTTGTCTGAATATTAAGAATCGGGCGCTGAGCTCTATTTTTGCATGCTGATTTTGTTAAAATTGCAGGGGTTTATTGAATTACTTGTGCGCAGGTTATGTGTCTTGCCCATCTTTATTATATCAGCACATGAATAATTTACAATATCGTCAGAGAAATCAGCCTTCATCCATGCTGCATCTCTTCCCATAGCACTTACAGAACATTAGAGGAAGAACCTAGATCAACAAATAATGCATGGTTGCCAGAAAGAAGCTTGTGTTGTGAATTTGGGTTGCATCACCTGCAATCATGCATAGTACGGATTACATGCTAAAAATCTATTGCAGAATCTGTAACTACGACGTAATTCCAGAGTAGCATACCGTATGATCCTGGTATTCTGATGTCGACATACTAAGCACAAAGAATGCATTAATTTTCTGACAGTGTGCTGATACGTTTGCGATGTTTTGACAGGGATAATTGAAAGGTATGCAAGGTCCGTAACAAAATAACAATGCTAGCGAACCTGTGATCTTTAGAATGAGAACCATCCAAAGTGCCTTGCGTTCTTCTTGTTAAAAAGTGATCTGAATTTGTAATCGTGTCTGTGTAGAACTTCGTGTCTGTGTAGGACTCTGATTCGGTTTTCTCTCCGTGTGAGACTCTATTCCCCTATATTATATATATACCCTAGTAGTCCATAGGTAAGCTCCACGAGGGAAACCCCAGGAGAAGCTCTCCATTATAATCTCTCCTTGTTACAGTGATTTACCTTCGATCGTCCATAGTTTTTTTTCGCAAAGGTTTTTCACATAAAAATTTGTATCTCTTATCTCTATTTTTCTGTGTATTATTTACAATAAATGGTATTAAAGTATAGAAGATTAGATCTTAAGATATTGAGGACAAAAAATATGTCAAGTCAGGCGCCCATGCGCCTCGCGCGTTCGCTCAATCCGCATCGCATCTGAAGCCATCGCCCTTCGCTGTCTCAGAAGCAAAATTGCACAGCGTGGCTCTGTTTTTCGTCTCGCTCCGTGGGCAGTACAAGTTAGAAAAAAGAGCAACAGAGAACGTCGTCTGGTCTACAACCCTGGTTTTTTCCATCGCCTCGATCCGCGCACAAGCTAAAGCAGCAGAGCGCAAAGCATGTAGTCCACACGAATGTAACCAGCAAGTAAAAGAAAACGAGGCGTCCAACTCCCAAAGCAACAGCAGGCCTTGCGCTACTGGAAGGAAAACACTAGAAAAGATAAAGTAAGCACAAAGCCCAGGAAGGAATCAGGTTCTGTTGGTCCTTTTCTTGAGACTTGTTTTTTTTTTTTGTGTTATTCTTTCCTATAGAAACTGCTAAGTACACCTAAAAGCATATTAGAAATTTCCGATTGCAAATTTTTTGGTTTTTTTCTGCATGACGACTCTAAAATATGATCTTCTGCTGTTAAATCGCAACATGAGTTTTTCTCTTTGGCAAGTCAAGATACGAGCTATTTTATCATAACTTGATTTGGATGATACTCTTTTGGGGATCGACAAGATGCCAACCATATTATCCATCGACGAGAAGTAAGGTAAAGATCGTAAGATTTTATCTCAAATTTATCTTCATCTATCAAATAATATTTTATAAGAGGTTATGAAGAAGACATCCGCTGCCGTATTATGGCTGAAGCTAGAGCAGATTTGCATGACCAAATATCTGACCAGCAAGATGTATTTAAAGTAAAAGCTTTATTCACACAAGATGGCGGAGAGAGCCTCATTGTTGAACCACCTGACAACTTTTAAAGAAGCTGTTGCTGACCTCGAGTCTATAGAGGTGAAATATGATAAAGAAGATTTGGGTCTTATTTTGCTATACTCTCTGCCTAGTTCTTATTCTAATTTTAGAGATACTATTTTATATAGTAGAGACACTTTTACTCTCAGTGAAGTTTATGAAGCTCTGCATGCTAAAGAAAAGATGAAACTTATAGTTCCTGGTGGGAGTTCAAGTACGCATGTAGAAAATTTGTCTGTCCACGGCAGGCAATATGAGAAAAGTTCATACGACAATTCAAGAGGCGATAAAAGCAGATTCAGAGGCAAATCTAAATCCAGAACAAGAAGTCATGCAGGTATTGCAAGAAGGATGAATATAACATATCTGAGTGCTGAAAATTGCAGAACAATGAGAAGAGAAATAATAATTTCAAGAAGGATCAATAATTTTTTATTATTTTGTAATTGTTTTGCCTCGCCTTGTATTACTACTAACACTGCATAGCGCTTACAAATATCGAGTGCTTGCATGTAGCGTAACCGAGGCGAAGTTTGTTTCTTTTTGTATATTTTATTACCACCTCTATGCCATGGATTTTATGCACGTAGTGTAATAAGAGTTTTATTATTTTATTATTTTTATTTTTATTGTTTTGTCTCGCATTGTATTACTACTAACATCTGTATAGCGCTTACAAATATCGAGCGCTTGCATGTAGTGTAACCGAGGTGAAGTTTATTATTTTAATATTTATACATGCATTTTTATTATTTTTGCAGCATACACCCACCCGTAATTCATATCTATTTGAGGGGACCGAATTGAGGAGATGGTTTTTTAAATCTTCTCACTCTCAGTTTGTATCCATTTGTAGGGGACCGAACCTAAGAGATGAGGGATTCGAGCTCTTGTTCTTTGGGTTTGTATCCACCTAACGGGACCGAACCGAGAAGATGAGGTCTTCATATCTCGCCTTGATTTGTATCCATTTGTAAAGGATTAATGCTATTTCTTCTTCTCTCTCTAATCCATAGAAAGGGATTAGTGCTTGTGATTATGCATGCAGGACGTGGGACAGTTAGTCCTTCTCACCTTTCTTTGTTTTTCGTTTTAAACTCATGAAACACAAACATGCACATGCATGCAGACCATGCAGGACGTGAGTATGGAGTCTTATTTATATGTGGGTTGCATTTCCCTCCTCAATTAGTGGAGTAAGCACTTTGATTTGCTTTCTTTTTTTGGTCAATCCTCATGCATACAAGCTGGACATGGTTTAGTGAGCTAGTGGCTATTTCTCTCTCTTTTTTTTAGTCCATGGAGAAGGTTACTTGTAAGCATTTTGCACGTAAGCATTTCTAATCTATCCGGCTATATTAATTTATACAAGTAAGCATTTGTCCTCCGAATGACCTAAAAATTAAACACGAGACTTTCACTTGTACCGCAAACATGCCGTAAAAATTCGCCACTCAAATGTAATATACACTGTGTAGAAAAAATCTTGGAAGGTGGACTTGTGATTTTGCGTATACCGTCTGGCTATATCAATTTATACAAGTAAGCATTTGTTCTCCGAATGACCTAAAAATTAAACACAAGACTTTCACTTGTACCACAAACATGCCGTAAAAATTCGTCACTCGAATGTAATATACATTGTGTAAAAAAATCTTGAAAGGTGGACTTGTGCTTTGTGACGTCATCCGGCCGTATTATCCTATTCAAGTGAGCATATGTACTCGAATAAGCTGAAAATTTGACATAATCTTTTCACTTGCCCTACAAATATACCGTAAAAATTTGCCACTCAAATGTAATATGTAGCCCCCAGAAAAAATCTTGGAAGGCGGACTTGTGCTTTGCGTACGTCGTCCGACCGTATTATCCTATTCGAGTGAGCATATGGGCTCCGAATGAGCTGAAAATTTGACATGAGCTTTTCACTTGCCCTATAAACATACCGTAGAAATTCACCGCTCAAGTGTAATATGTACTACGAGAAAAATCCTGGAAAGTAAAGTTTTGATTTTACGTAATAACTCGAGTATAAAAATTCAAGACAAAATCTAATCGGTGTCAACAGATGCCCCCTCGAGGTCCGGGTGTGGAAAATATTTGTTATCGGATCCAGAGCTCGACACATATATATATGTGTTATATGTATTATTTCTTTTTTATATATACATTTTGGATACATCAAGTGTATATGTTATGATGCAGGCGTGCCGAGCTATTGAGTTATACCAAATATATGCTAGGGATGTACCGATACATGGACCAAGCAAGCTTGCATGTGTTCGTTTTCTAACGTACCAGCCCTCATGTCATTAGTGCTTAAATAACCAAAAGGTTGGTCTGTAGACGATTTTCTCGGCGTCACGCCGTTTAACTAACCGAAACTCATGTACCAGCCCTCATGCACGCAATTTACGGACACTCACGTTACCAACTTTTGTTTTTTTTATAGCCATCTATTCCGCCCTTTGATTCCTTCCTATGTCCTTTGGCTTCTATGTCATCTATTCCTCCCTTTTTTACGCTCGTAAAGATTTAGAGCGCTTATTATTATTATTTTACGCCACATTTTAGACTCGTAAGACTCTAGAGCGTTTATTATTCTTTTACACCACACTTGTAGATAGAGTGGCGGAGAGGACTTAAATGGAGGGGCTGTGGAGAAGGTCTTCTTCTACCTCTTAGACCAAATGACTTACTTTCTTTATAAATGGATGCCGGTGCTGTAGAGGGTATTCACGTTCCAGCCAACGATAGAGTGGGCTCTGCCCCGGTTCACCGACCGTTGGGTCCGCCCCTGTGTAGATCTCCAGCAGTGAAAAAGTTTTTTTTTTGTGAATACTCTTCATTTTTTCATTGAAAACAACAAGTTCTCATCCTTCAAATTAAATGGGATTTCCTTTTCTGATGTAGAACGACAGTCTTTTCTTAATCAAGCTGAGGAGTGCGGAATAAGTAGCAATAAAAAGAGAATTGTTCAGGAATTAATGGATATTTTGAAGAGCAACTATGCGATCTTTCACTACTAGAAAACAGATCATCCCTCACGGTTCAAAACCATCAGGAAAATACAAAAAACCGTCAGGTTATAATTCTCTGACGGGTTCCCGTTAGGTAAATCCCCTCAGGGCTGGCCCCGTCAGGTAAATCCCCTCAGGGCTGGCTAGTAAGGAAAATTAAATTTGGCTGACGGTTACCCGTTAGGGAATATGAACCTGACGGTATTACCCGTTAGGGAAATTTAACCTGACGGTCGGTTAACCGACCGTGAGAAAAATTGATTTAACCTGACGGTACTAACCAACCGTGAGGAAAATTGATTTAACCTGACGGTACTAACCGACCGTGAGGAAAATTGATTTAACCTGACGGTACTAACCGTGAGGAAAATTGGCACAAACTACTAACAAATTATAACAGATTTGTTCATATCAACATTGCACATTGATAATAGCTCTAACATTGCATATTGACTTAAACAAAGGATAATATGTAAACCTGCATATCAAATAATAGCTCTAACATTGCACAAACCAGACCATCATTCATCCATCACACAAGATATATATATCAACATTGCCAAGAATCGCCTGATACGATATACATTGCCAAAAACTTCTACAGTTTACAAGAACATAGATAGGATATTAAGTTCCTAGTATTTAGAGCTTAAAATAGATGGAGGCCGTAACAATAATATCTAATGCAATCTTATCACTAACTAATGTAGCTAACAATAATATCTACTTCAACAGAATAATCAAAGCAAAGCAATGTAGTAGGAATTAACAATAGAAGCTCTCGGTTAGAACAACATTAGAATAAAGAACCTTACCCGAGAAACAATACCAAGCTTCTCTAGCTTATTCACAGCATCAACAACATCAAAGTTGCACTTCACACCAAACTCTTCTTTAATGAGCTGTTCACAACGTAAATCAAGATCCTGCAATAAACAATAGATAAAAGACTGCAGCTTTAGCAAAACTCATATGTAAAAAGTCCTAAGAACATACAAGTACATATGACTTCTCTGTGTAAGTGCTCCGTTTAGTATACTTAAATTGTCAAAGTGCAGAACTGAAATTGTCTACATACACAACCGTTTTCCTGATAGTAATATGTAACCTCACTTGTTCATTGATCACTGACCTACTGAGCTTTCTGGACAGAATTTGTAATATGGCAAGACATTACAGTGGATGATCTAAACTGCAGCGGATACCTTCCTAGCACTACATGGTACTCGACAAATACAAAGCTAAAAGGAATCTATTCTTTCCATCATACAGTGTGTATGGTTAGTACAATATGTAAATGCAAGATACTTACTCATCAATCAATATATTCGCCATCGGAGAATATGCGAAACTAATCAATATATCCGATGGCGTCGTGGTGGGGAGGACGAATGCGGCGACGGTGGTGGTGACCTGGGGCGGCGCCGGCGTCGAAGGAGGCGCGAGCGCGGCGGTCGGGAGGCGGCGCCGTGAGCGCGGCGGCCGGGAGGTGGCGGCGACTCAAGATGCGACGACCGGAGCTAGCCAGATCCAGCACGGGCCAAGGTGGATCCGGAGAGGGGCGAGCAGATCGGCGGCGGGAGGCCGGATCCGCACGGCCGGCGCGGGAGCCGGATCCGGCCGTGAGGGGATGGGGAGGAGGAGGCGGGCGAGGGGTTGGGGAGGAGGAGGCGGCCGAGGCCGGGGATGGGGAGGAGGAGGCGGCGCGCGAGGATGGGGTGGAGGAGGGGCGCGGGATGGGCGAGGAGGCGCGGGTGGAGGAGGCGCGGCGAGGGATGGGGAGGAGGCGGGTGCGCGAGGGGATGGGGTGGAGGAGGCGGGCGAGGGGATGGGGCGGAGGAGGCGCGGGCGAGGGGATGGGGCGCGAGGGGATGGAGGCGCGGGCGAGGGGATGGGGGCACGAGGGGAAAAGGTGGGGTGTTAGGGTTTTCAATTATCCTCACGGGGATACGTGGGCCCGACAGGAAAATGAATTTTTGCGACGGTGATGCGTGGGCCCATCACAAAAATGGATATCTCTCACGGTCTATGCGGGCCCGTCAGGAAAACTAAAGCCCGTGAGGGATGATCCGTTTTCTAGTAGTGTTTCTAATATTGCAGTGGGCAAAATGCATCTTTGATGCTCAAAAATTGACTTATATAAACAAATTTTGGCAGCTGGAGCCTGGAGAAAAGTCAACATTCAAAAGAGCCTCTTTGTTTACATTATACAGAATGGAACCTTGCAATCATAGGCACATAAAACAATGTCAGTATGTACTACCTAATTAAGGGTGTGTTACTACTGGCTAAAAACTTAAAATATCAGCAATTTGTAGTAGGAGAATATAGGTTGTTAGTGTTGGATGCAAGTATAATGAAATACTACAATGATTCTAGAACTATTTTAATTTACTTTGATAACTATTCGGATAGCAACATGCAATTAACAATAGTAATTGAGTGAGTAGTAGGCAAATAGATAATCTCAACACCGTGTGGTACATTTTGGCAGATTGTTACACTCACTGAGCAGAGGACTGTGGACCTGTAATTTGTCTATCACAAATTGTTGTTTTAAGATCGTGGAATATATGGTTCAACTAGTTCAACATCAGCAGGAAGACTGAAACTAGCAATCTCACTTAGCTTCTTCAAGAAAATATATACTAGATTGCCTAGTACACTTGCTCAAACCATTTGTGTTAAAAAAAATTATTTTGCATGGTTGCATCCACGTAGATATGCTTCAAAGTGGAAGATATGCTTCAAAGTGCAATCTCATAAAATTGAGCGGGACCTGGCTGAGGATGTAGAACAAAAGAAGAAAAACAATATAGGGTGTCCCGCTCGTTTCGATTTTAATTTTTGATTTCTAGTTTACTATTTCTTAATTTTGTTTTTTCTAACTTTTAGTTGTTTTAGGGTTTTTATATTTTCTTTTTCTGTGTTCCTTTGCATTGTCCGTAATGAAATAACATATTTTTCTATTTTTATTTTTTAAAATTTAATTACGCCAAAAGCTACCAAATTGCTCTGATGTAAAATAAGATAACTACAGTAAAAAAGGCAAAAATAAAAAACAAGTCCAACGGAGCACAACAGTCAACGGGGAGGGAAGCAGTCTCCTTAAACAATTTTGAGGCCCAAATTCCCGTCGTTTCAGTTCAACACTCTCTATACTCACACCTAATACTCACTAGATTTAGAAGATCTATTAGTCGGCTAATTAAGTAGGATAAAGCCCTAACAGAAAACTTTCGGTGCTCCGGAGGGTGAGAAAGGTACTCCCCGTCGTTGGATCGCCGGTACACGGCTCAGATCAAGAGAATCTGTGAGGATGTTCGATCTGGGCCGTCGATTGCGCGAGCGAATGAGATGGCCGGAAGGACTCCGTTGCTTTTCTCCTCCAGGAAGCAGCAGCGCCTGATAAATTTCACCCACTCAAGTGGATGTGTGCCCAGTCCAGCAGCTCTACACTTCTCTCTGAGCTGACTCCCAGTCTTCTCCTAAGACACAACTGAAAGAAGAAAGTTCTAACAAGCTATAGGAGCATCACATGCTTCTCTCCCTCTTCTTGGTAAGTTCTTGCCAGGTTTTCCTTCATATACACATCCGTACGATAGCTTCACTGAATTGCTTGCTTTCCATTAGAGTGGTTATGTGGTTTCGAGATGGTTTTAGTCTGTTGCTTTCTTGTGTTGAATGGTTAATGGGGAACTTGAGGGAGGGAGGTTTACTTAGGAAGAAGGGATACTATTGGATGAATGGGTTTTGCTTTTCTTTAGCTCAAATACTTGCCTTTATTAGAGCAATGGATTGTACTGAGAAGCTTCCACCCGCTGCGCTCTGCAGAGCCCAAATGGCTAGGAACTGAGGAGAAAGAAAATTCACTTGCATATCTTGATCTTGGAGGTTATTAACTAGTATTCAGAACAGTGCTGTATGAACTTTAAGAAGTTGCTATGTAATTGCAAGAGAGAGAGAGAGAGAGAGGGAAAACATGTTTTTTTTTTTGCTCACGCCCCCCCCATATCATGGCGCTTGTGTAGCTAGTAAAAGTATTATGGCTCTGTTCTTTTAGGCTATAGCTAATAATTTTTATTTATGTTTTTTGAGACAGTAGAGACGTTTGATGGTACACACTATTTTAGATTTGGGAAGCTATTTGGATATTCCGCTTCAAAAACCTACTCCGTTTCGACGTTTGTCCTTTTGACTTTTTGAGAAAACAAAAGAACACCCTTATATTTTGTTTGAGATTCCAGCATTTATGAAAACAGACGGTCCTAAGAGAATAAAGAAATTAAATTAGAAGAGGAAGTGTTGTCTGTCTTGTGTTGTGACATGTAAACAAGAAAGAACATTTCTGTTGTGGACTCACTACACTGTATAGGTCAAGGGGCTACCTTTATTCCAACATTAGCATAATTTTGATTTTTTAAAGACAACCTTTTAGACGGTATATAACATTGCATTTGAAAAGAGTTGTCACTAAAATAGTAAAAAATCAGAAGTCCGAATCTTGATAATGTCGTTATAGCGTACAGTTTCTGAAAAATACTGTCACAGATCAAGTCGAAAAGGAATAGATAGAAGCATAACGGCGTAGATCGAAGCCTAAGACGGCAGCGCATAGTACACAAGGTGCAGAAGAAGCGCAGCGGCCTTAGAAGCTCGAGGTGGCGGCTAGAGAAGCGGCGGCGTCATAAAGACTTCTACGATTTGCACGCGGCTCAGAGAGAAGAGCGGCAGCTGCTGTCATGCAAAACAAAATTTCTATACTTCTATGATTGAGTACAAAAGTTATTTACAAGTATGAGTACAAAGTTGTTTCCTCAGTTTACCTTGTGATCATGTGATGTTTGAGCCGTAGCTTTTGTTTATGTTATTGGTAAGTATAAGTACAAAGTTGTTTCCTTAGTTTACCATGTGATCATGTGACGATTGTACATAGACACGGACCTCTAGTACGCGATCAAACGGATAATTAAGTATTTTGTTTTAGAGTTAATTTTATAAAACCACATTATTGGTCATTATGGTACTTAACCACGGACAATCAAACAAATCAGGTAGATGCATGCACACATTCACATCTCTGATCGAGTGGAACGCTTACCGGTTCCTGTGGGCAAAACCAATGTTAATCCTCCTATATATGCACAATGCACGGTGTGTGACTGTGTGCATGCATGGGCAGTATGTACGGTTGTTAGTGCAGTGCGAACCACAAACACACGACGACGAGACTTCGAGGGTGATCGGAATAGCGATGACTTTTGGCTTTTAGCTGAAAAAACACTGTAGTTGGCTGAAAAAACACTGTATCTGAGTTAGTGGATAGTGTAGTGAATAGTGAAAAAAGTGAAGCTAGAAGTTGAAGCGAAACGATCACCCCTTCGCCGGTCGTCGCGGCGTAGGCTGACATGAATCAATCGTGTCTCGTCACTCGTCAGTCAAATAGATGTTGATTGATAGAAGTGATGTCGGTGAGTAGTCATGTAAGTAGATAACAAGTGGTATATGGATCTTGTAGGACTCTGACTTGTCGATAGTTAATGGTGATTGATAGGAGTGATGTTGTGAGTAGTGAGTAATTATTGGACTTGACTTGTCGGTAGTTACTGTTAATTGATAGGAGTGATGTTGGTAAGTAGTGAGTAATTACTGGCCTTGACTTGTCGGTAGTTACTTTGGATTGATAGTCATGTTAGTGACTAGTGGAGGAAGTAGATAACAAGTGGCACATGTATCGAGGGGACAAGGTTTTGTAAAGATTTCGTGATAATCTCTCTATCTGTGTGACCAAGCAATTATGTAGATCCGTCGAGTTGATTATCTCTTGTGGGTAAATATGTACAGTTTCTGCAGAGTATAAATTATTCGAACAACCGTGCCTACGGTCAAGAGCGGATATGAGAACTTTCTTGAGTTAGTTAGTGACTGTGTTCTTTTTAACTTTTTTATGATTTATGATTTTAGTTTCTTTAAAAGTTAAAGTAAACTGGATAATTTCTCTAAGTAACTTTCTGAGCTCAAAATTGTATGTGATTTTTTGAGTTTAAAATTGGATGTGCCTTCTATGTTGATAGCTTGTCGCCTCAAAAAAACACAGATAAAGTGATCAGCTATAACAAGAAAAAACTATCAGCTAAAGCTTAAAAATGGATTGGTATCAATTTATCCTATTAAAACATGTTAAAACTGAGTTGTATTCGACTCGTTAATCCCATTGCCCCGACCAAGTACCCTGGAATCTCCATGCAATAATCGACCTCCACTGCTTCTGCTGCCCAGGCCAGGTGCAATGCGAAGCAACCTTCTCTTTCTATTCCTAGCAACCTTTTTTGTTTTGGTGACCCCACAAGATTTTTTCTTTCCATAGGATGAGTGTCTAGGTAGATGCCCTAAAACTACCAAAAATCCATTAGAAAAATCCAAAAAAAGTTTTGAGCCCTTGTTGGTTTTTAATTGCCTTTTGGGTTTCCCTTCTCTCCTTCATTCTTCTTGCTTCATTTTGGCTGTAAGGATGAGTAATTGGTGGGATATATAAAGTCATCTTGGATGGATCTCTCAATCTAGCAACCGAAGTTGGATGTTTTACCTGGATTTCTTCTCCTTTTTTCTAGTTAGGGTTTGTTAAAGTTAAATCCCTTAATTTTCATCCACCAAGTTTTGATTTTTGGTTTTGCTTTTGGTGTTAATAAGTGTTGATCAAATATTCAAGCATCTAATTAAATAATTCAAGTTTTGTTTGTGCTATTGCTTACGTGGTGTGAGGTTGCATCTTTGCCATTTTTTCCGGTCTGTGTTTGTTTCGTTTGGGTTAATTCTCTCGTGTCTTCTGCTGTGTAAGTTGTTCAACTAGTACGGGAGTTTGAAGCGAGTACTAGTGCAGATTTTTTTTTTGAACACTACTAGTGGATAAAATTTTCTAAGTCACCGTCCACGGTTCTCTACGCATATGCATCGAATTAGCTAGATTGGTTCCCCCTCTGATGTGACTTCAGTGATTTCATCATCTATACGGGCTTTGCACCGCGGTGGGCTTTTCATAGCTCACAGTCATATCCGGGGGTGCGCGCTTGCATGCTCCGCCGGACGTAGTGCCTCTGCAGCAGCCTCTTCTCCGACGGACGAAAATTGAAGGATCCTCCGGTGAGACTTTTTTTTTTAGCATTTGCATACTGATTCAACATCTTGCTTGCTGTTGCATGTGTCTATGCATATCTTTCTGTATCTGAATTCTCTTATTGCTCTTGAGTTTCCATGGAGGACAAATGTCATGTGAAAAACGTGCTACTGTTAAAAGCTTGTGAAAATTAAGGTGTTTAAGTGTCCAAAAAGATTTTAAAATAAATTCGAGGTGTAGGTGAGGTCATGCCTTTGTCTAGCCGAGCAAATGAGTTTGTTCTTAAAATTTTGCATAGCTTAATGAGATGAACTCTCCTATATCCACTACTACAAAAAGAGTTATCACGCATAGTTTGGAACCATCATTATAGACGGTTTCTCGAACCGCGAATCAATGGGTCGGTGATAATCGAGATATTATCACGACGGTTTGTGAGCCATCTGTGATAATCATAACACGCATAGATTTGGAACTAGAATCGCTCAGAAGACATAATATCACGATTTATTCTAACCACAAACCGCTCGTGATAAGGATATATCACAGACGTTTGAGAATAAAAACCGTTTGTGATGAGAAACATATCACGACGATTCGACATATCACGATTTATTTTTGGTGGCAAATGCTCATGATACGGTTTCTGACGCTTATACCACAAAATTGTCTATGATAGTATCTAAAATTTTTACTATTATTCGCTAGCTTCATAAAATGCTAGCTATGCCATACCCTCTCAAAGCGAAACAACGTACTTAAATTTGAATTTTAGATCTGAATTACATATAGTACTATATACATAAGAGGACACTTACAAATTCAAGGTTGCAAATTCAGAAATATGCTTACACTACAAGAAACATCAAAGCTAATGCAAGCTAGACTTACACATCCTTCATTAAACTACAATCTAAAACAAGTGAAGAGGAAAAATTTCAAGTAGCGTAAATATAAAGGCAACGAACACCATTTTCAACTTCTATGCCAAAATCAACAGAATACCACACTTTTAGGATGTAACAAGTAGAAACCCCCTGTCGATGCCGATGACTTAGAATATTGTGGATCTACCATTGCACTCTTCGTTTCCATCTTACTTCAAGCGAAATTTCAATCAACCTTGCTGAACCGAATCCCTTGCCACACACAAATAAGTTGGACTAGTACCGGTGGTGTTGGTTCTTCAAGTAGGGACAGGGGATTAATAGAGGTGAGAGGTGGGGACAAGACGGTGCTTACCGTTCAATGTAGAGAGAATGGACGGGTGAGATCGGGATTTTAGATATGCCGCGGATCGGTGATGTGGCAGGGCTTATCACAAACGGTTTGTATTAAAAATCGTTTGTAAAGTATCACAGACGGTTATTTATACAAACCGTCTGTGATATCTGTCATTATCACAGATGGTTTGTATAAATAGCCATCTGTGAATTATTACACGCGGTTATTAATAGAAGCTGTCTATGATGTCTTGCATTATTATAGACGGTTCGTATGAATAACCGTCTGTGAATTATTATAGACAGTTATTAATAGAAACCGTTTATGATGTCTTGCTACCAAGCACGCTTTTTTGTGACTAAATATCAATTAAGGCTACCACCAAAGGCACATACTTTAATGCACGTACGGTAGTTTCGTGATAGGTCCACAAAAACTAAAGGAAAGCTACACCCCACTCCAAATGTATGGTAGATTCATCATGGTTCTACAAAAATCTAAACAAAGCTATAATACCTCAATCCAATGCAATCGGGAAGGGTTATTCGAAATAGGACCTACATGAACTAGTTGAAGCTATTGTAGCTTTATGAAGCTGTCCTAGTGTTGTATATCTTTGTTACTTTGTTTATTTCTTTTACTTGATTTTTTAGAATCTATATCGTTAAAGTTTTTAAAATTTAATCATCAATAGATTTAAAACTATCTATTTAGCTATACAAAAATAATATTATTAGATTTATCGTTAAAAATACTTTCATAATTTTACAATTTTATTACTATATTTTAATATAAAGTTATAAAAAGTTATAATTAAGGTCACGTCTCAAAGACCATAAAAAATAAAAAATGAGGAGTATTTGGGTAGCTTAAGTGACTGTCACACGATGGAGAATTAGACATGTTTTTATGGTGCAAGTGGCAATTTTTTGCATTAAAAAGCTAGTTCTATTTTTTTTTGAACTTATTATACTAATTTGTCAAAAATTTAGATAGTAATTTAGGGTGCCACTGACAGTAATTTTTTTTATCCATTTCGAATTTATAAAATTGATGGTAATTTTGAATTTGGTGTGGTAATTTGTTGAAACTGTAGATGATACTTAGAGTCCATCTAATGGTAAGTTAATTTTGAACTTTTTACAAACTCACAAACTGGCGATAATTTTGAATTTTGGTGTTTCAAATTTTAAAACTATATATAATAATTTGTAGAATTTTTTGCATGGTAATTTGTTAAAATTTGCATGTGGTGATTTTTATTTTCTAGTTCCATTTTCAATTTGTTTGAGTTACACAACATCTTTTAGTGGCCAATGCCACAAATAGAAGACAAAAAATCTAAGATTATTTCATAGAAAAAAAGAAAAAAATGTGTGCTGTATTAGACTAGGAACAAGATGAGATGTTGCCTGGAAGTAGGTGGTAGAGGTTTGTAGAGAAAAGCTTGTCACCATTTTGTGGGGAGGGGTTCACCATGTATTGGTTCATTCAGCTGTAATCAAGTTCAAATTGGTCCTAGCAATGGTATTACATAAGAAAGATGTGACTTAAAAAGTTTGGGAAATATCCATTGCTAACACCTCGTGCGTTTCTGTGTTAAAATAATGTGAACTTTACTTGGAAGTTCCCAAATATTCTGAAAACAAAAGTAGACATAGGGGGATAGATTTTGTATAATATTGCAGAATTTTAGTGCCAAACTGGCATTTGCAAGGTGCAAAAGACAAATTTGGCATGAACAGTTGTTTTCAACTGTTCACCACTGTTCCATTTCACTGCTTGTTAATTTTATTTCTCTCTCAAGTTTCATTGATTTTTATTTTGACATTTTAGAAGCTTCCACATGAAGTTTACGAGACTTCACATAGGAGAGGGTGTGGAGAGGTGTTACCACCCGACAAACTCTAATAAGATGCTCCCTTCATCTAAGTTTATAAGGCGTATATTTTGAATAACTTTATCCATAAATATAGGATATATTTTATGTTGCAATACAAAATTAGTGTAATGTTCCCTTTATACCCCTAGTAAATATGCAACTTTATTTTCTATTCTCTATATGCATGCATTGAATATACTGCTGAGAGATAATAATTAGGGATAATCTAAATATTTTTACTATCTCCTTTAGTCTATGTTCCAATAGGAAATACGCCTTATAAATTTGGACGGATGGAGCACTATTCCAGAAAACGTTATCACAGACGGTTGAAAAAAGTCATCACAAACAGTTTTGTGAGCCGTCTGAATTGATGGGTCAATAATGATATGAGGTCATCACAGATGGCTTTCGAACCGTCTGTGATGTAAATATCACAGACGGTTTTTAACTACAAATCATCTATGATAGTTGATTATCACAGACGGGTTTTTTGATAGTTAAGTATCACAGACGGTTTTAACTACAAACCGTCTGTGATAATCAAATATCACAGACGGTTTGTAGTCAAAACCATCTCTGACATTTAACTATCACAGATGGTTTGTAGTTGAAACCGTCTGTGACACTTACATATCACAGACGGTTTCCACTGGAAACCATTTGTGATATTGTTTTTTTTCCTACATCTATTTCTGTTTATTGGCTAGTCTCAAGAATTGCTAGCCATGCCCTCTGAAACAAACAGATCAACACATATATACATCCAATTCATATTCATTCATTTCAGAAACAAAACATCCATTTCGCAAATTAATTAATTGAAATGAAATCAAATATCCATTAACAAAGACACATGTACAATTAAGGTCAATCTTATCCCAAATAAATTTATTTTACATTGTGAAATTCTCTATCTGATTTTATGATTTTAGACATAAAAAAAATGTGCACTCTCCTTGAATTTGTGTAAAGTCGGCCTATTCCAACACAGTTGTAGAGATGGGTGCACTCTGTCGATAGGAATATCAATGTCGTGCGTAAATATATAACTTGATTGGTGATCGGTGATCTTCGAGGAATCAAGTAGTAGTTGCATATGGCGGCAAATATAGAACCCACAGGTGTTGCCCAGTGGCTACTGGTTGCACTACAAAAATATAATTTGTTAATTCGAGAGGCATTGCTACCAAATGTTATATATGATTAATGTGTACTAACGAATACTGAAAAATTTCGAACATGTGCAGGGCGTTGGCCCCTTTCTTCGAGCCACGTACCTCTGCAACGTACGTGGTGAACGACCTATATGTTTTCAAAAAGTTAGCCTTAGTCATTCGGAAGGAAAGAAAGAGTAAAATATAGTTATGTATGGAAAAAAATATATTTACCTATTGATTAATCGAGCGATAACTGTGAAGTCAGTTTTGTTCTTCTTTAGGGAATTAAGGTATATTACCTTGTTCTATTTTGATATAATTACAATTAAAATCCAGTGGAACCTATGTAGGTATGTCGGCTGCTGTCATTAAACCTAATCTCGTATTGTTTATAAAGTAGAAATCAACAAGTATAGCCACTAGTGCAGCACTTACCCCCTGATTGTAGAGCATAAGTACAAATTTCTTATTGTGGTGAGCCACCAATACTGTTATAATGTAACTCTCAACGAAGAATGCATCCTCGTTGATAGTATCTATGGTGACCAAACGTGAGTCCAGAAAACTAATTGGTGATTTCGATAATCTGGCTTCAGTCACCATGTATTTATATATATACACACACAAGCAACAAATTATATATGACTTTTATCGGTATTACATGAACGGAGACTGTGATTGTACACACTTACAGCATCCAGCATCGAACGAGTGAGACGTCGAGAGCGTTGGGTGTGAATATATCGAATAAATCCTTGAAGGTCACCGCGAAGACATAATCATGAACATCGTGCTACAAATGATGCGACCTGAATTTGACAGTGAGACCCGAGCGCTGTTGTCCCTCTGGCTTATTGGCATGTTCCATATACCAATGGCTTGCCCTAAAGTCACGACTTCATCATTCGAGGGCTTCTGTAGCGGGACCACCACGAAATTGGCATGAACACCATCCACATTCATTTTTCTGAAGCTTAGCGCTAAAGGTGCACCATACACCAAGGCCCTGGGACTAGACGGATATGTCTGGCCCCAAGCAGCGCACAGGGCAACAAAAGTATATCTCACTTGGATCTTGCACTTCGTAGCCACCTACATAACGATACAAATTTAGCTACTCCAACAAGCCTATTAACGGATCGAGCATTCCAGAGATAATTATTATTACCAGGATGTCATCGACAGGAAAGCTGTGCTCGCTTTCCGTGGTAGGGTTGGACGCACAGCTACTCCGATGGTTGGGGGATTATAGGAAGATACCATGCCACCTTAGCAGGAGGTCCTTTCTTCACCTCTGTCCCCTCGCCGTCATCTGATTGATTGTTACATTTGTATCGGGATGCGTTACACAACGGACATACATGCACATTTGCATACTCCCTACAGTAGAGGATATAGTCGTTCAGACATGTATGTATTCTCTACTTCCATTCCCAATGGATAAAGAACCTTCTTAGCTTTATACGTGGTTTTAGGCAACTCATTTTCCTCCGGAAGTATATCCGCTAAAAGATCTAGCAACGCCGTGAAACTCTTGTCGGACCAACCGTTGCTTACCTTCAATTTCAATAGTTTAAGCACGGCTGACAACCTCATGTACTTTGACTTGCAGCACGTGAATAAAGATTTCTCTAAGTCCTCCATCAAACCCCGAAATTTAACATACTCTCTCTCATTATAGTTCTCTTCTATATCGCGAAGTATCTGATCCAGATTGCCATCGTGCAGCCTATCTGAATCCGAACACAATCAACATCATACGGCGGCATATCAGTGACTTCACTGGGAATGTCATTATTACTATTTTCCTGTGTAATCCCCTCTTCGCCATGACTGTTCCAACATGTATACCCTTTTTTCAAACCCATCTGAATCAAGTGTGCTTTAATCTGCTCTCGGTTCTTAAACATCTTTATTTTTTCGCAGTCAATATATGGACAGTACATATATTCCGCCCCCTTATTCAACATATCCTCCTCGGCGGCTCTTGTAAAAGCAAACACGCCATTAATGTACTCTTCACTTATACGATTTGCAGCATACATCCAGTTTCGGTCCTACGTTATGCATGTACATAACAATTTAGTATTAAATATTAAATTAATTAATTAATTAATTAGTATACACATGCATTGAGCCTTTGCTAGCTTAATTAACACAACAGCTATTTTCCCGATAGGGAACCAATTATAACCAACAATTTTGAGAAATTTGGCCTGCTCACATGATGGGAACTAATCATACATAGCCAAGTAGATGTAAACCATCTTCAATTCCAGTCACCAAAAGTTAGATCAAAATTTTGATGCAACAAAAAATAAAGTACACTACTAACCATATATAGGGTAATAAAGAACTTGATGAATATTTAATCACTCTTGTCAAATAGTCTCCTTTCACCAAATGGCTTAAAAGCCTTGCCTCAAGCTCAAAGCACCGGCCTAGGTCTGGAATTCAAGACAGAGGGTATACTTCATCCACAGTTCTGCTCAACGCAATTAATATAGCAAGATTATCACATACGGTTTTTATTAAAAACCATTTGTGATAACTTAATTATTACATATGGTTCATAATAAAAATCATCTGTGATAATTCACAGACGGTTCAAACTAAAAACGTTTGAAAAACCATCTATGATATTCGCAGTATCACAGATGGTTCATGGCAAAAACCGTCTGTGATACTTCACAGACAATTTTTTACTATGAACCGTCTGTGATACTAAATCTCCATGGACGGTTTTTAGCAGTGGCAACAACACAAACGGTCTATAAATTAAAACCATCTGTGATAGCGTATATCACAAACGTTTTATGAAACCGTCTGTGAAGTTGCATCTAATAATAGGTTTTCTGTAGTAGTGAAGCATGAGATATAATAAATCCTAGACTGTATCCTATATAAACGCTACCGAATGAGTGGCGAATAATTGATACTTTTGTTTTATTTTAATGATACGTAGCTTTCACAAAAAAAAATCATTAAGTTGGAGCAATTGATTTCTATAGCTTACAATGAACTTAAAAGAAGGTTCACGCAACATTCTACCCAGCCGTAATTTTTTTTTGTGTGTATGTAGAAAAGGGTGAACCTAGCAGATCTGTAACAGTTTGGAGGAGGTAAACCATTCAAGTATGAACCCAAGTGATCTATCGTTAGCGTTTTTAGAAGGTATTACAGATGGATTTTCAAAGAAGAGAAAACTTGGAAGTGGTGGGTATGGAGAAGTTTACAAGGTACAACTCAATACTTATGATTTCTATTTTTTTAACGGTACCATCATGGGAAAAAAATTCCCTGTACATTATTAATAAGATATGTCAAACAGGGAGTGGATAAAAACGGGGAAGAGATTGCTGTGAAGAAGCTACATCCCATGCTGGGACTTGACGATAAGCAATTTACGAATGAATTTAATAACCTTATGAGGGTCCAACATCGAAATATCGTACGGTTAGTTGGCTACTGCTATGAAATACGACATAGACATTTATATTTGGAGGACAAGCGAGAGTATGTTTTTTCTAAAATGGAAGAAAGAGCTCTCTGCTTCGAATACTTGCAGGGTGGAAGCCTTGACAAGCATCTAGATGGTAAGATAGTATTTTAACTACAATTTGATCATATTATTTAGCATGTAAAAAATGATTCCTGAATTTACATTTGAAGGATACCGTTTTTTCTCTACTTCTGCAGAAGAATCTTGTGGACTTGATTGGCGCACACGCTACAAAATAATTAAGGGGATTTGTGAGGGTTTAAGTTGCCTTCACTGGAAATCTATTTTTCATCTAGACCTAAAACCTGGCAATATATTGCTTGATAAGAACATGGTGCCAAAAATAGCAGATTTTGGGTTATCAAGGCTCTTCGGTGGAACACATACCCATACAACAAAAAATTGCATAGGCACAGAGTAAGTGCAGTGCCTCATGTGTAATCTATCTTTTTTTTTCTGTGATCAATTAAATGGTATTTGCTTCATACTGATAGTATCCTTAACATGAATGATACCATACAGGAACTACATGCCACCGGAGTACAGATGGAATCTTCAAATCTCAAATAAGTATGATGTATTCAGCTTAGGCGTTATAATCATAGAGATAATGACAGGACCTATGGGCTACTCCAAATATGGTGAAATGTCTGACCAACAATTAATTGAGCATGTAAGAAAAGTTATTTCTGTACGCCAAGAGCATTTGTCATTTGAACGAATATTTGTAAATATTATACTTTTTTATATTATTTACTCTATCAACAGTTGTATCTTTTTGTATTTCAATTTCGCAGGTACACAAGAATTGGAGGGATAGGATAGAGCAGGAAACATCAAAGTACGCAGAAGAAGATTGCCAGCAAGTGAAGAGATGCATTGAAATAGCATTAAACTGCGTGGAGGCTGATAGAGACAAGAGACCTACTATAAAAGATATTATCCGTGAGTTGACACAGACAGAAACTGGTTCAGTGTCATACCGGAGGACCCGGAAGCAGGTACGATATTTCACTTAATTAGAACGTTTCGCTAAATCTTTGTCAGTGAGACAGGAAGAAGAGAGGAGAGAAGGTAGGTCGGGCGAAGGCACCTTCGCGCGGGAAAACCGAGAAGGGGAGGCTCTCGGGCTGTCCAGTTTTGGGTCGAAACACAAAGGGGCCGAGTGAACAGTGGAAATCCTGGCCGACAACAAGGATGATATTTTAATTATTTTTTGAATTGATTTAACCGAACAAAGTTTTTAATTTTTAAAATTAGCAAACCAATTCCAAAAATTGTGAAAATTTTTTAGAAGGCTCCTTAGATATTTAGAACCCAAAATATTATTTCCAAGCTCTGTTCAGGTTTAAATTAATTGCAGAAATTATTTTTCAGCAGCTGAAAAATAAGAAACGTTTTCTTTAAAGCATAAATTTTTGAAAAACGCATGG
This sequence comes from Melocanna baccifera, assembly GCA_036346265.1. Taxonomy (NCBI): domain Eukaryota; kingdom Viridiplantae; phylum Streptophyta; class Magnoliopsida; order Poales; family Poaceae; genus Melocanna; species Melocanna baccifera. The sequence goes on along the minus strand of JAYEVJ010000134.1, from coordinate 122,105 downwards.
AAAAAAATCATAAATGATGATTTTGAAATCAATTAAACAAATTTTGAGATTTTGGGACATTACACTGGGTTGCAAATTGCACCGTAAGAGTAGGTTGCACCTGATTTTCAATAAAAAAGTGAAATGTTCATAAACCAATGCTTTTAAAAAATTTGCATAATATCCTAGTTCAGCCGAAAAAGGGACAAAAATAATTTTTATTTGTTCTTGAATAAATTATTATATTAATATGTTTTTGGAACAAATTATTATTTTATTGTTTCTGAATAAACTTTATTTCTATTATTTTATTTGTTTGCGTTTAGGTCGGGCCCACAGGCTGAAAACTTGGGCCTAAGCCTGGCATGAGCCCTAAAATACCAGGCCTGGCCGGGCTGCCCATAAACAAAGTCTACTCCAAACAGCGGCATGCTTGGAAATTTTAATGTCTAAAATTTTAGGTGTAGTTACTAATGAGGAGAATAATGACTTGGATCGCGTTGATTGGAGAGCGGTAATACGTGCAGCCCACTTTTTATTCATCTTTGATCAAGATATCTTTAATACATTAAAACACTAACGGGTTGTTCTTTTTACCAGAAATAACAAAGTCTTTAATTTTTTTATTGATTGCTTTGTAATTAGGCTAAGATTGCCAAGATTGGGCAATGGGGAGGAGTTGGAGGGCCTCATGAAGACACTGAGGTGGCACCCTGCCGCCTGAAAAGCTTGATAATAGGTTGTGGCGAGGCCATCTATTCACTTGAGTTTTCGTACTATGACCATAATGGGCAGCAGCACACTGCTGGTCCATGGGGCGGTTGGGGACCTGAAGGGCACGGGAGCGATCGTCGTACGGTGAGTGTGAATCTTAATCAAGTTAGTTCTCAAGAAAGACAAGCAAGCATACACGTGTATTTAGTCTTCTCTGTTTCTTTCTTCTATTAATCCATCTTGCCCTTTCATTGTATCCCTTGCACAAATAGCTCGCTTGATAATGTTTTTCTTCCCTTGCAGATTGACCTTGGCCCTTCAGAGTTTCTAACGGAAATATATGGAACAATCGGTCCATTCGACGGCGTATGGCCAGCCGGTGTTATAAAATCGCTTACTTTGGTCACTAATGCCCGTAGCTATGGACCCTTCGGAGAAGTAAAAGGAACTCCTTTCCAGATTCCAGTGCGGAACAATGGCAGCATTGTCGGCTTCTTTGGGCGTGCAGGGTGGTACGTAGACGCATTTGGCATCTATGTGAACCCTAAGCAGGAGATAGTGAAAGAAGAAGAAGAAGAAGAAGAGGTACTATATAACTGCTAATTCATTTTTATTCCTTTAATCGTTTTTTTCTTCTAATTTTTGCTTGATCTGTTTAAACTCATGAGGCTGGGCTTGCCAAGATTGGGCCGTGGGGTGGAAATGGAGGGATGCCTCATGATATCAGGGTGGCACCCCACCGTCTAGAGAGCATAACAATTTGCAGTGGCGTTGTCGTCGATTCACTTTCGTTTTCGTACCGTGACCGTGATGGGCACCAACACACTGCTGGTCCATGGGGCAATTATGGCGGGAGTGATCGTCCCGATACGGTGAGTGAATGTCTTCTTTTACGAGGATGGGGCCAACGATCCCAATTCCATCTTTATAAAAAAATGTCAATAGAGAAGTGTTCAATGCGTTGCACATCCCCATCAGCAATTAGAAATAACAGGGTAATGGAAACGCCAAACTCCAAATTAAATCAGGTTGTCACGAAAAACATCAGCATGTCTTCAACATTCAACGAACTTTCGCAAAATGTCGTATTCATGAACTCCCGAGGTAACCACAGGGGCCTCCCTTGCCTTCATCTAAAAATGAAAGACAATCATGCATGGGTGTTTTTTCTTTTCTTCTGTTTGTACAAACAGCTAGAAAGATAATCATCTTCGTTTTCCTCGTTCAAAAAAAAAAGGTAACCGTCTTCCTTTTCTTGCAGATTCAGCTTGGCACTTCGGAGTTCCTGACGGGGGTTTACGGAACAACCGGTCCATTTGCCCATGCATCGGCTGATGTTGTAACGTCGCTTACTTTGGTCACTAATGCACGTAGCCATGGGCCTTTCGGACAAGGCGGAGGAACTCCTTTCCACATCCCAATGTGGAGCAGTGGCACCATTGTTGGCTTCTTCGGGCGTGCAGGGTCGTACGTTAATGCAATTGGTGTCTGTTAGACCATGTGGTCTGGTCTCGGTTATTTTAGATGATGAATAATTGACAACATTGGTTATGATATTACTTTGATGTGTTGCGTGTGTGCGGATTGACTTGAGTCAAGTCGTGGACTTGTGCTCGTGACGCTGTGGTGTGTGGTTTATTCATGTGCGAGTGTTGCTTGAGGTGGAACATGGTCGATGACGGACTGAAACTAGGTTCGTGGGCGAGGTTTCGGGACTAAGTTCGAGGAGAAACCGAGGTCCTATCGGTCAAGGATGTCATACAGGATGTTCAGGCTAGAAAACAATGCGCATGAAGATGATGTGTGGAGAAGATACAGGAGGTGCGGTCTGGAGGTTTCGACACGTGGAAGGCTGGAAAAATCGGAATGGTTGCATGTGGGTTGTTTCCGTATTAGAGTAGAAGATAAATGGGATGATGGATAATTGAAGAGGTGTGCACATAGGTGTATACGGTTGGGAATATGAGTTAAAATCGGAACCGTGGTCTGCGTCTCCGTATTGGAGTTGGTATGGTTGGACGAGATAAAATGCGTATGTGCGTTGTGCGCAGGTACGACGCGAGAGGCAGAGCGACTAGAAAAAGTATGCAGCGTCTTTTTGGCTAGATGAGCCGTGAGTCTTCGACGAGAAAAGAAATAACAGAGGGTTGCGGCAATTTTGGAGACCGGCCGTGATTTTACTGAAGGAGCAGGTATTTGTTTTATTTGTGTTTTCTTGGATACAATAGGCGGTGCGGGGATCACGAAGAAAAGAAACGAGCGTTCGCAAAAAGAAGCATAGGGAAAAGCTGTTTTCTTTACGGTTTGTATGCTAAACACAATTCATTGCATGCTAGTGTTTTCTATTAAAGAAATCAATCTTCTCGATTCATTGCATGTCGGTGACTTTGAATTAAAGAATTCAATCCTGCATCTCATCAACTATTGAGTATTAAATGAGTGCTATTCTCTTTCTCATCTCATCACGTCAATAACAGAGAACTATCTCTTTGGTTGTGTGAAGCCAGGTGATTCACAAATTTCATCACGTGAGAACTAGGATAAAAATATTCTACCCTATATTTTCTTTTTTAGTTCTTGTGTACCATAAATGATTTACAGGTTAAAAATAAATAAACTTTAAGAAAATATTCCGCTACGTATTACAATCATTCACCCCCCCTCTGATTGCCTAAGACGATCCTACAAGTGGTATCAGAGCAAGGTTGCAATGGCATCAGATCGGGATCGTTTTTCAGGTAAACCACCTTTTTTCGATGGATCCGATTATCTTTATTGGAAAACTCGCATGGAGGTCTTTCTGCAAGCACAAGGTAATGCAATTTGGCAAAAAGTTGAAAATCCATATATTGTGCCTTCTGTTGTTACTACTGAAAATTCTACTGATGTTGAAGCTAATGCTAAGGCTAGAAATATTCTGTTGCAAGGTCTTAGTAGAAACGAATTTGTTAGAATTACTCATATTAAATCTGCAAATAAAATTTGGACTACTCTAGCTGATTATCATGAAGGATCTAAATCTGTTAAAGGTGTTCGCCAGAATCAATTTAAAAAGGAGTATTCCAAATTTGAGATGAAACCAGGGGAATCAGTAGATGCACTTTTTGACCGGTTTAATAAAATTATTAGTGATTTACAATCTGTTGATGTTACATATTCTGATTCTGATAATGCGCGTCAAATTTTAAATGCTTTGGATATGTCTGTTTGGAATGTGTTAGTCACTACTATTAATCATTCTGTTAATATGGAAACACTCACTTTGAATGATCTTTATTCCAAGATGAAAACTCATGAGATTGATGTTTTGGCCAGAATAAATAAGACTAATTCTTTGGACTTAGTGACTAACCAAGCTGACAGTTCTTCTAGTTCTTCTATTGTTTCTTTGTCTGCATTGTGCTCTATTTCAGATGAACAATTAGAAGAGATTCCAGAAGAGCAGCTTGTACTTCTCTCGAGTAGGGTGACCAAGGCAATCTACAACATCAGATCAAAACGAAGAGGAGGCCCAATTAGATGTTATGAATGTGGTGAGCTAAACCACATCAAGATGAATTGTCCCAAACTGAGGAGCAAAGAGGTTAAGGATGACAAGGCACCAACTCGTCGCTCTCAATTTAAGTTTGACTCAAGCAAGAAGCGTAATTACCGCAAAGCCGTTAATAAAGTACTTTCAGCTCTTGAGGAGATTGATTTGAGCGATGTTGATTCTGAAAGCGACGATGAGGGCAATGGCAAGAAGACAAAGGAGGTAGATTTTACAGGATGTGTTTTATGGCCAACAGTGAGGAGCTCAACGATGATGATCTTTACAGTGATCCTGATGAGGTAAAACCTTCTTATACTGATTTATCTCGTGCTGTGCTTAGATTGACAGAGGAACTCAAAAAGTATAAAAAGAAAACTAAAAATCATGAATTTGTTGTTGAGAGTTTAAATTCTGAAATTAATAGACTTAGAGCTTCTATTCCTGATGATGAATCTTGTGAGTCTTGTCAAGTTTTGCATTCTGAATTAGAAAATGTTAGAACAATCAACACATCAAACTTAATTCAATTTAGTGATGTAACTGCTAAATTTGATGAATTAAGATTGATACATGATTCTTGTAATGAAAAGTTAAAACTTGCAAATGATGAAATTTAAAAACTCAAGTCTAGTTCTTCTGTATGTTTAGAGTCAAGTAATTCAAATGCTAAATCTAAAACTTGCTCTAAGTGTGAATTGTTAGAAGCTAGACTTAACTCATCTCAGGATACAATTCAACAGATGCTTTATCATGAGACATTTTCTTGTTCTAATTGTCCAAAACTTAACACAGAAATAGAAGCATTGACTAGGCAACTTAATGATTTTGCTGAAAAAGAAAGATTGGTTCAGTCTAGTGCTTCTAAGAATCTTGTAAATGAGTCCTTTAGGTGCTCAACTTGTTCCACTTTAACTAAAGAAAATGAGTATCTCAGAGACACTTTAGAAAGATTCTCATTTGGTAAGAAAAATCTGAATATGATTCTAGACAAGTCGAAAATAAGTGTAAAAAATCAAGGTCTAGGATTTAAGTGTATTGAGCATGCCAAGAATAATCCTCCTAAAGTTGTTAAGCTTCTTGAACCTGGAAAAATTGAAGTAACACCTAAACCAAAACAAACTGTTTTTAAGTCTGCTGGTATTATGTCATCTACTAATCAAGTGAATGCAAATGTTGCTTCTACTTTTCAAGTTAAACATAAAGTTAAGTATACTTGCAGTTATTGTGGTAAAGATGGACACTTACATGAATTTTGCTTTAGGCGTGCTAAGAAAGAGAGAAGCGAAAGATTGAGTGTTTTAAAACAAAAACATGCAACATCTTTTGTTTCTAGAACTCATTCGAAAGCTAGATTTTTAGAAAATTCCTATGGTGATTTTAAATATGCTTCACGAGTTGGATTGGGATATAATTCACATTCTTTTTGGCGCTCTGATCGTTCACATACATGTGATTTTGGTGCTAGTTCTGTTTCTGCTCTTCCGCGTCGTGTGTCTCAGTACTGGATTCCTAGATCTTATTTCACTAACCCCAGTACTGTGACACCGATATTTCCTATGATGTAGGTACAACTAATGAGGAAGGGGAACACGTGGCTAGTTGATTCAGGTTGTTCGAGGCATATGACCGGTGATACAAGATGGTTCTCCTCCCTCACCAAAGCATCCGGTGATGAGTTGATTACTTTTGGGGATGCTTCAACAGGCATTGTGATGGCGAAAGGTACAGTGCGCGTTAATGATAAATTCATTCTTAAGGGCGTTGCTCGTAAGTAAATTGAAGTATAATTTGCTCTCGCCACGATTGGTAGACGATAACCTTGAAGTGAGTTTTAGGAAACATGCTTGTAGAGTTCTTGATGCTTCTGGGGATCTTATTTTTAATATATCTCGATTTGGAAAAGTCTTTAAGGCTGATTTTAATCATACTTTTTCTTCTGGTGTTAGATGTTTGGTAGCCTCTGAATCTAGAGATCTATTTTTCTGGCACCGTAGGTTGGGACACATTGGTTTTGATCACCTTACACGGATTAGTGGGATGGATCTCATTAGAGGATTACCTAAGCTAAAGGGTGGAAAAGATTTGGTGTGTTCTCCTTGTAGACATGGTAAGATGGTAGCTGCTTCACATCCACCTCTTTCTATGATCACCACAGATGGCCCTGGTCAATTGTTGCACATGGACACTGTAGGTCCTTCTAGGATTCAATCTATTGGAGGCAAATGGTATATACTTGTAATTGTTGATGATTATTCCAGATATTCTTGGGTTTACTTTATGGTGTCTAAGGATGAGGCATTTGGACATTTTAAAGACTTATTTCTTAGACTCAATAATGAATTGCCAGGTGCTATGAAAGCTATTAGGAGTGATAATGGTACTGAATTTAAGAATTCATCATTTGCTTCTTTTTGCTCTGAAAAAGGTTTAGAACATCAGTTTTCTTCCCCTCGTGTCCCTCAGCAAAATGGGGTTGTAGAGAGGAAAAATAGAACATTAGTTGAGATGGCTAGGACTATGCTCGATGAACATGCTACTCCTAGGAAGTTTTGGGCTGAGGCTATTTCCACTGCATGTCATATTTCTAATAGAGTATTTTTGAGAGCCTCATTGCACAAGACTTCTTATGAGTTGAGATTTGGGCGTAGGCCTAGTGTTTCTCACTTCAGAGTATTTGGATGTAAATGTTTTATTCTTAAACATGGTAATCTTGATAAATTTGAATCTAGATCTTCAGATGGTATTTTTCTTGGTTATCCTGCTCACTCTCGTGGTTATCGTGTACTCAACTTAGAGACTAACAAAATTGTTGAGACTGCGAGGTTACTTTTGATGAGGCTAGTTACGGTACTAGACCCGATATTTCGTACACAGAGTTCGGGGAGTCGAAAGCATATTTCTTAATGAAGATGATGATCTTGATTTTGGTGATGTTTTTCCTCCCATGCCATCACATGCACCACCGAGGATCTTGCAACTTCTACTTCAACTTCACCGAGACCACGGTACATCCGATGAGCCACTATCAACCGATGGACCAACTACGAGGGAGGACGGTAGTATTGAGGCAACTTTAGAACCTTCGCACCATTGCATATTCAGCGACGTCATCCCCGAATTGATGATTGGTGACATTCAAGAAAGGGTAACACGTTCGAGTTTACTTCTCCGACTCACATGCTCATTCTCGCTTTTGTTGCTTCTTTTGAGCCTCATGATGTAAGTCACGCTTTATCGATGAGTCTTGGATCAATGCCATGCATGAAGAATTAGAAAACTTTGAGCGTAATAAAGTCTGGACCTTAGTTGAACCTCCTCGGGGACATAATGTGATTGGAACTAAATGGGTTTTAAAAATAAACAGTGAGGATGGAGTTGTGGTTAGAAATAAGGCTAGACTTGTTGCTCGGGGTTTTACTCGGTGGAAGGTCTTGATTTTGGTGAAACTTTTGCTCCAGGTTGCAGATTAGAAGCTATTAGAATTCTCTTAGCTTTTGCTGCATCTAAAGGTTTTAAACTATTTCAAATGGATGTTAAAAGTGCATTTCTTAATGGATTTATTGAGGAGGAAGTTTATGTTAAGCAACCACCTGGTTTTGAAAATCCTAAATTTCCTAATCATGTCTACAAATTGTCTAAAGCTTTGTATGGTTTGAAACAAGCACCTAGGGCATGGTATGAAAGACTTAAGTCATACTTGTTAAAAAATAATTTTCAAATGGGTAAGGTAGACAAAACACTTTTTACACTTAAGCATGGCAATGATCTATTACTTGTTCAGATTTATGTGGATGATATCATCTTTGGTGGCTCCTCTCATGCCTTGGTTTCCAAGTTTTCAGATACTATGAGCAGAGAGTTTGAAATGAGTATGATGGGGGAGTTAACTTACTTCTTGGGTTTACAAGTAAAACAAACTAAGCAGGGCATTTTTATTCATCAAACTAAATACACGAAGGATCTGCTTAGACGTTTCGACATGGGAACCTGTAAACCTATTTCTACACCAATGGGATCTACAACTGTTCTTGACCCAGATGAAGCAAGTGAGGCAGTGGATCAAAAAGAATATAGAAGCATGATTGGATCTCTACTTTATCTTACTGCATCGAGGCCAGATATACATTTTGCTGTGTGTCTATGCGCTCGATTTCAAGCTTCACCTCGTGTGTCCCATCGTCAGGCTGTGAAAAGAATTCTCAGGTACCTCCAATCAACTTTAGAATTTGGACTGTTTTATTCTACTTCATCATGTCTTACTATGCGCGCATATTCAGACAGTGATTTTGCGGGTTGTAGGATTGATAGAAAAAGTACGTCTGGTACATGTCACTTCTTAGGCACATCATTAGTTTCATGGTCTTCTAGAAAACAATCATCTGTTGCACAATCCACTACAAGCTGAATATGTAGTGCTTTGCTAGTTGTTCTCAAAGTATATGGATTTCTGCTACACTCAGAGATTATGGATTAGAATTGGGTAGTGTCCCACTTTATTGTGATAACACTAGTGCCATTAATATTGCTAAAAACCCAGTGCAACATTCTAGGACCAAACATATTGATATAAGATTTCATTTTCTAAGAGACCATGTGGAAAAGGGTGATGTTGTCTTACATTTTGTTGAGTCTGACTTTCAGATTGCTGATATTTTCACTAAACCACTTGATACCCCTCGGTTTGTTCGCTTGCGCAGTGAGTTGGGTGTGTTGCACCCTATAGGATTATTCTGAGGGGGAGCTTATCTTTTAAAATTTCAGAAGCTTTGTTTATTATCCTTGTCAAATAATTCATCAAATCCAAGTCATTGAAATCAATTGAGTAGTAGAGCTCTCTTTATCATATTTATTCATATGTTGTGTAGCATTGATCATGACTGGTTATAATTAATTTGCTACATTTGAATTAAAAGTATGACATGGTGGAATACTTTGACTAGATTGATTATATTTATTACTTTGCGATGTCCATTGAAAAGGATTAGCACGATTGTGAGTCTTATTTTAACTCTTGGCTATGAGGCTCGCATGTTTCATGTTACAATTTTTATGGTCACTCAATTTAGCATGTTATTAAAAAAAAGTATACAAGGAAAAGAGAATTGAAAAGATGTATGCTTCAAGCATGCCATGGTGAACAAAAAAAAGCACAAAAGTGCGCAGAATGAAAAGAAGTATGCTTCAAGCATGCCACCATCAACAAAAAAAAAGAAAAGAAAAGTATGTCATTATGAAAAGAAGTATGCTACAAGCATGCCACATACCTAAAAATTTGAGTGTGGAGCAATAAGTTGTTACATGAGACTGCTAGCCCATCTAGAGTTAAAGTTTGCTTCATTTTTAGGCTTTGACTTTTCGTTGTGATATCTCATTGTGCTCTTTATAATCAGTCTAGTCATTATTGCGATGCCTGTCATTAATATAAATTGCTTAATCATGTTGACGGACTTGTTTTGACATTGCTATGTGATATATGGCTTTATATGATCTAGATAGCTCTACTCAAAAATATGACTTGGTTGCTTTATTAAACAAATGCAACATGACTTGGATAATCTACAAAGCTTCTAGATTTTTATTTTTATTGCTCTCTCTTAGATTTATTCTTATTCACTGAAATTCCTTGATGATTACATTGCCAAAGGGGGAGAGAAATTTGAGAGATTGGAGAGTCTTCTGAGAATTAAAATTACTTCTCTTGTGTTAAGAGAGAGGGTTTGAGAGTTTGGCTTTAGTTTTTATTTAGATTTGTTGAAAGTCATGTGAGTTTAATGTGTTGTCAATGTATTCATCAAGGGGGAGATTGTTAGACCATGTGGTCTGGTCTCGGTTATTTTAGATGATGAATAATTGACAACATTGGTTATGATATTACTTTGATGTGTTGCGTGTGTGCGGATTGACTTGAGTCAAGTCGTGGACTTGTGCTCGTCACTGCGATTGTGTGGTTTATTCATGTGCAGTGTTGCTTGAGGTGGAACATGGTCGATGACGGATGAAACTAGGTTCGTGGAACGAGGTTTCGGACTAAGTTCGAGGAGAAACCGAGGTCCTATCGGTCAAGGATGTCATACAGGATGTTCGGGCTAGAAAACAATGCGCATGAAGATGATGTGTGGAGAAGATACGGAGGTGCGGTCCCGGAGGTTTCGACACGTGGAAGGCTGGAAAATCGGAATGGTTGCATGTGGGTTGTTTCCGTATTAGAGTAGAAGATAAATGGGATGACTGGATAATTGAAGAGGTGTGCACATAGGTGTATACGGTTGGGAATATGAGTTAAAATCGGAACCGTGGTCTGCCTCCGTATTGGAGTTGGTATGGTTGGACAGATAAAATGCGTATGTGCGGTTGTGCGCGAGGTACGACGCGAGAGGCAGAGCGACTAGAAAAAGTATGCAGCGTCTTTTTGGCTAGATGAGCCGTGAGTCTTCGACGAGAAAAGAAATAACAGAGGGTTGCGGCAATTTTGGAGACCGCCGTGATTTTCTGAATGAGCAGCGGCTGTTTTACTGTGTTTTTCTTGGATACAATAGGCGGTGCGGGGATCACGAAAGAAAAGAAACGCAGCGTTCTGCAAAAAGAAGCATAGGGAAAAGCTGTTTTTCTTTACGGTTTGTATGCTAAACACAATTCATTGCATGCTAGTGTTTTCTATTAAAGAAATCAATCTTCTCGATTCATTGCATGTCGGTGACTTTGAATTAAAGAATTCAATCCTGCATCTCATCAACTATTGAGTATTAAATGAGTGCTATTCTCTTTCTCATCTCATCACGTCAATAAGAGAACTATCTCTTTGGTTGTGTGAAGCCGTGTGATTCACAAATTTCATCACGTGAGAACTAGGATAAAAATATTCTACCCTATATTTTCTTTTTAGTTCTTGTGTACCATAAATGATTCTGAGTTAAAAATAAATAAACTTTAAGAAAATATTCCGCTCATGATTACAATCATTCACCCCCCCTCTGATTGCCTAAGACGATCCTACAGTGTCTATGTGAACCCTGAACAGGAAGGAATGCAAAAAGAGGTTCTGCTAGTTTATTTTTATTATCAAGTAATCTTTCTTTCTTTTTCAATTTTTGTTTTTACTTCGTGATTTTTGCTTAGCTGGTTTGTTGTCGCGAGCCCGACTTACCAAGATTGGGCCGTGGGGTGGGAATGGAGGGAACGCCGGGCGTCGACACCAATGTCGAACCCCATCGTCCGAAAGCGTGACAATTACCTATGGTGTCGTCATCAATTCACTTTCATTTTCATACCTAGACTTCAATGGGACGAATCGCACTAGAGGTGCGTGGGGCAGTCTGGTGGGGATGTTTGTAGGGTGAGTGGATGATGAAGCTTACAAACAAAAGTTTTCGGTGAATTGTCTCCTGCAAAAGCATCTAGCTTGATAATCATTTCCCTTTCTCTTGCAGATTCAGCTCGAACCTTCGAGTTTCTGCAGGAGTTTCGAACAGTCGGTCCATTTGACACATTGCCCAACGTTATAACATCGCTACGTTTATCACAAATCTTGGCACTTGCTATGGACCTGTTGGACAAGGTGGAGGAACTCCGTTCAACGCTCAGCGAGAGAGATGGCAGCATTGTTGGCTTCTTTGGGCGTGCGGTCGTGTGTTGAGGCACTTGGGGTCTACGTTTACTGATGCTAAATGTAGCTTGCTCTACGCTGTTTTTAGCTTCTCCGCAAGTCTTTGTATGTTTATGGTCTGCTTTTCTTTGCCTTGTTGTGACTTTCATCTATCCCATCCATGTCGCTTGGTTATGAAGAGGATTTGTCTAAATATTGAGAATTGTCGAATATTGAGAATTGGATGCTCAACTCGCTTTCGGTGATATTTTGAGAGCTTCGATTGGTGATCACCCTGCTTTTATGTCTATGTTTTAATTGGAAGGATGCCGTTGCAAAGTGCATGGTTTTGAAAGATGCCATCGAGAGGTGCTTGAGAAGCATAAAAACAAGGGAGATTTCTTTCCCCAATGATGACGACACCCTTTCCTCCGGAAAACTTTTATAATTATGCATGAGATTCAGAAAAACTTAATTTTAGTCAAACCTAGAAGGTATTGACTTGATGATCACGAGTTTAAAGGTTTTACCACCTGTTGAAATAAGTCTAATTGATAGATACGATAAAGGTCTTGAAGATCGTAATATATCCTGAAGATAAGTATTGCAAATCCGAAAGATAAACGTTGCACTCTTTTTCCTTAATAAGTTTTTTCCATTAGGTTTTCTTATTTGAAGGTTTTTAATGAGACAACAACTGCAATACAATTTAACGTGTACTATGTACTCTTTTCTTTATTCCTTTTTTTCTCACTGGGTTTTTAGGAGTTTTTAATGAGACATATGCATATTGTGGTATAAAGCCTTACCAGAGTATGTTTAGCTTAGGCAAATGATTAACCACATCCAGAAAAATATGTGGCATGAACACCATTAATGACCCTACCATTATCTATGAAGATAACGCTGCTTGTGTTGCACAAATGCAAATGGTTTATGTTAAGAGTAATATCACGAAGCATATTGCTCCTAAATTCTTTTATCCTCATAAGTTCTAAAGTATCGTGATAATTCAGCAGATTTATTCACAAAATTACTACTGGCCACTAGTTTCCACAAGTACGTTCAAGGCATTAGTATGAGATAACTTAGAGAGTTACAAGATTCAAGGTGAGCGAATCCCTGAACCACAACCCATATGTAAGACCAGAAGACTTACATGATCCTGAAGATCTAAATGTTACACTCTTTTTCCCTTTGTAAGTTTTTTCTGAAATTTTCTCACACAAGGTTTTTAATGAAGCAACAGGTGCCATAAGTAACGAATGTGATATACTCTTTTCTCTATCTTTTTTTTCACTGAATTTTTAGAAAGAGTTTTTAACGAGGCATGTGCATACCACGGTATTCGCTTAAGGGGGAGTGTTACAAAACCTAATAGGTTTTCGATGTGGGAAAAATACCTAAACTACCCATAAAGGTTCCCTACTATAAATATAGAAGCACTGCACCATGTAAACTAATCTATTATCAATAAAGCATACGTTCTGGTGTTCTATTCTCCTGGTGTCTTATGTGATTGATTGATTGCCTTCGACTATTGTATTCATGGATCGCATTGTCGTTCATCTATCTCCATCGATTTCACAACACTCCCCTTCCCTCTTGCGTTGTCCATTTTATCATTTGTTAGTTTTTTCTGATTTGATGCTGCCACGTGGTTGCCGCCTTGGCGGGTGCAGATCCAGAAAAGAAGAGAGATCAAGAAGCTGTAAAAAAAATAGAAGCTGAAGGAGGGTAGCCGACCTAGGGAGGCAGTGAAGACGAACAAGGTGAATCAATGTCAATGCACGCATATCTATTGTTCTTGCTGTAATAAGAGGATTTAGTCTACTATTCTTGCAGTTCTTGCTGCAATAGAATGATTTAGTCTACTTTGCTATGCTTTTTTGTGTGGGTTCATACCAAAGGAAGGGATACTAGATAGTGTTCCTTCCATAGTTCCATTAAGTAACTTGTGTAGCAACTTTTTAGTTCTTCTAGTTCTAGGACCCAATTTGTGGGTATCTCAATATCTCTATTTACTCCAAAATGCCAGAAAAACTGCCGAGCACAGCTCCTGCTTTTCTTGTTGTTCTGCCTCAAGGCTTCTGCCGCACCAGCTTTGATGGAAACGAGGTACCCGATCTTTCGATGAGATTGATAACTATCGATTTTGGTGGAGGTGACTCTCGCGATTCGACTATAACCGTACGACGACGCTTGCGCCTTAGCAATCGTTGAACCAACTCCAAGATGTTATTGATCAAACCGGAAGCACGATCAACCGGAACACGAAATTCAATCCCTGCGAGCAATCGAAGAACTAGCAAAAATAAGATATAGGCAACTGATATTGCGAATAAGACTGATGGTATTGAAAAACAAAAGTGGGATCCCGAAGGTAGTCTTGACAGGTGGTCGTCTGACACAACTAAAGAACAACAGTTTACGCAATGGCTAAACCTAAACTCAACGAAATCCAAGTCCTAGCATGGGGCGGCGGCTCCTATATATAGAGAAATGACCAGGGGCGGCGCCCTAGGGTTACAAGGCCCATGAGCCTAAGTGGTGGTGACGCAGCACCCTTTTTGACTCGGACTCAGAAATCAATGTGCATTGTTTTGATGATTGCGGCTGGCTCAGATGGAATTTGAAGATGAGGTCAGATCCGTTGGAAAGTAGACGTTATAAGCTTTCCATGAAGTACAAGAACGCCCCAAACGGAGTCCGTATGAAGAAGTTATACCCATTTGAATGTGGTACCATCGCAGCAGTTCGACTCCGATTCCAGAACGTGTCCAACTTGAATTCTTGCTTGACTTGATCCCAAAGTGACGTGGTGACCTCCATGATTCCGTCCTTGCATGTCCATGATTCCATGTCCCTTTCCTTCATCCTTTCCTAGGTTCTTAACCATGATTAAATCACTTGCATTAGGTAGTGGTCTATTCTCAGTAATATATGAACCTAGGAATGAATTCACCTGTTAATTAAGTTGACGAGCACGAGCTCGAGTAAGTGATCCTTGTTGTGGATGAGTTGTATCTATGGAAGAGATGTCCTCATTATCCTCCCCTTCTTGCATTTGAGTCGTCCTCGACTCAAGTTCATCATCATCTCCCAAATATAGCTTCAAATCTGCAATATTAAATGTGGAGCTAACCCCGAATTCTACAGGCAGATCAAATTTATATGCATTATCATTAATCTTAGCTAACACCTTGAATGGACCATCAGCTCTAGGCATCAACTTAGACTTTCGCAAATCAGGAAATCTATTTTTACGCAAATGCAACCAGACTAAATCACCAGGTTCAAAAGTTAAACTCTTTCTACCCTGACTACCAGCAATCTTATACTTAGCATTCATGCGCTCTATGTTTTCTTTAGCTGTTTCATGCAATTTAAGGACAAATTCAGCACGCTTCTTAGCATCTAAATTCACTTTTCTAGAGATGGGGATAGGCAATAAATCAATAGGAGCACGAGGATTAAAGCCATATACTACCTGAAAAGGCTCATCTTTATGGTAGAGTGTAGCGATCTATTGTAAGCAAATTCTACATGAGGTAGACATTCTTCCCACACCTTCAAGTTTTTCTTCAAGATAGCCCTCAACATAGTTGATAACGTGCGGTTGACAACTTCAGTTTATCCATCTGTTTGGGGGTGACAAGTAGTAGAAAACAGCAGCTTGGTACCCAATTTAGCCCATAATGTACGCCAAAAGTGACTCAAAAACTTCGCATCTCGATATGAAACAATGGTATTGGGCACTCCATGTAGTCGAACAATCTCTCTGAAAAATAAATCAGCAATATTTGTAGCATCATCACTCTTATGGCAAGGTATAAAATGTGCCATTTTAGAAAATCTATCGACCACCACAAAAACACTATCTCTCCCCTTCTTTGTGCGAGGTAATCCCAAAACAAAGTCCATTGAAATATCCTCCCAAGGAATGTTAGGTACAGAAAGAGGCATATATAAACCATGTGGATTAAGTCGGGACTTAGCTTTATTGCAAGTAGTGCAGCGAGATACATAGCGCTCAATGTCGCGCCTCATCCTTGGCCAATAGAAGTGTTCAGCGAGGATGTCCTCCGTCTTTTTGACACAAAAATGACTCATTAGTCCTCCCCCCATGTGCCTCCTGTAACAACAAAAGACGAACAGAGCTGGCTGGAATGCATAGTTCGTTAGCTCTAAATAAAAATTCATTATTGAAAGCAAATTTATTCCAGCATCTACCATTTTTGCAATTGGTAGAGTTCTTTATTGTCTCCAAGCCAAAAATTCTACAATCAAATTGAGACAACATTGTTTACCGTCTAGACAAGGCATCAGCAATCATATTTTCCTTCTCTTTCTTGTGTTTTATGACATAAGGAAAAGATTCAATGAATTCAACCTAACGAGCATGTCTACGGTTCAGTTTAGTTTGACTTCTAATATGTTTCAATGATTCATGATCAGAATGTATAACAAATTTTTTGGGCCATAAATAATGTTGCCATATTTCTAAAGTTCGAACAAGGGCAAGTAATTTCTTATCATAAGTAGAATAGTTCAAACTAGGCCCACTCAATTTCTCACTAAAATAAGCAACAAGTTTACCTTCTTGTATCAACACACCACCAATTCCAATTCCGCTAGCATCATACTCAAGTTCAAAAGTCTTACCAAAGTCAGGAAGTTAGAGCAATGGTGCATTTATGAGCTTTAATTTGAGAAGATTGAAAGCTTCTTCTTGCGTTTTTTCCCATTTAAATGAAACACCTTTCTTTGTTAATTCATTAAGTGGTGCAGCGATGGTGCTGAAATCCTTCACAAAGCGGCAATAGAATCCCGCAAGTCCATGAAAACTCCGCACTTGTGTGATCGTTTGTGGTGTTGGCCAACTTTTTATAGCTTCAATTTTGGCTTCATCTACTTCAATTCCCTAGGGAGTAACAACATAGCCAAGAAAACAAACTCGATCGGTGCAAAAGGTGCACTTTTCGAGGTTACTAAACAAACGTGCATCCCTCAAAGCATTGAAAATAGCACGTAAGTGTTCAAGATGTTCATCTAGTGACTTGCTGTAAATCAATATATCATTAAAGTAAACTACCACAAATTTACCAATGAAAGCACGTCAAAACTTCGTTCATTAACCTCATGAAAGTGCTAGGGGCATTAGTTAATCCAAAAGGCATCACTAGCCACTCATATAATCCGAACTTAGTTTTAAATGCCGTCTTCCATTCATCTCCAAGTTTCATTCTAATTTGATGGTATCCACTACGCAAGTCAACTTTAGAAAACATTGTAGAGCCACTTAATTCGTCAAGCATATCGTCTAACCTAGGAATAGGATGACGGTATCTAATGGTAATATTATTGATAGCTCTACAATTAACACACATACACCATGATCCATCTTTCTTAGGCACTAAAATGACTGGAACAACGCAAGGACTAAGCGATTCACGTACATACTCTTTATCAAGCAATTCTTGAACTTGGCGCTGAATTTCTTTAGTTTCTTCTGGGTTTGTCCTGTATGATGCGCGATTGGGTAGTGATGCACCGGGAATTAAATCAATTTGATGCTCAATCCCTCGAAGCGGTGGCAATCTCGGTGGTATGTCCTTCGGAAAGACATCTTTGTACTCCTACAAAATGTTAGTGACAGCAGGAGGCAAAGAAGATGGTATCTCCTCAAATGAAAACAAAGTGGCTTTGCAAACTAATGCATAGCAAACAGAATTACTAGCATCCAATTCAGTCATATCAGATTTAGTAGCAAGAAAACTAGCACCTTTCAATTGTATTTCTTTTTTGTTCACATGAGCAGATTTCAGTTCTTTCTTCTTATGTTGCGCAAGCTCTTTTGCTACAATCTGATTTTCGCTCTTAGATTTCTCTAAACTCTTCTCTCTACTAGGTCTAGCAAGTTCATCTTTAACAATTTGCTCTGGAGTCATACGATGTAGCATAATTTTCTTTCCTTTGAACATGAGAGAGTATTGATTATTTCTACCATGATTCACACAATCAGTATCGTATTGCCAAGGTCTTCCTAATAACAATGAACAAGCTTGCATAGGTACAACATTGCAGTCAACATAATCATGGTAGGAACCCATAGAAAAGTGTACTTTCACCATTCGTGTTACCTTCAACTTACCACTATTGTTGAACCATTGAATATGGTATGGGTGGGGATGAGGTTTGGTTGGCAAAGCAAACTTCTCCACCATATCCATACTCGCTAAATTGTTGCAACTCCTACCATCAACAATTATGCGAACCGAGCGTTTCTTGACAACGCCCTTGATTTGGAATAAATTATAGCGCTGATTTTGCTCGGCCGGAGAAACTTGAGCACTTATTACGCGTTGCACTATAATGCTCAAATACTTGTTGGCATCTTCGGCGCCAACATGTTCCTCATGATCCGATTCTTCTTCATGTCCTATAGGGTCAGTTGCAAGCATATTATATCTTTCATCATCAAAATCACTAGCAGAGGAATACCCACCATCATCGCGTATAATCAATACACGCCTGCTTGGACAGTCCCGCATCATGTGTCCATAGCCTTTGCAACGATGGCATTGAACGTCCCTTGTTCGTCCGGTCGAAGCAACTAAAGAGGAGGTTTTTGCAGGAAGTTGTGGTGCTGATTTGTGTGCTTCAGAAACTCGTGGCGCCGAAATTGATGTAGTAGTGCGCTGCTTGTTGTTGGAGTGTGATGGCGCCACAATGGACGAGGGAGCTGGGGTGCGCGGAGTCCATGAATTTGTGCGACCTGCAGAAGAATTAGATCGCATTCTCATCTAGTGTCCCTACAACTCACGTTTAGCTTTGCACGCAAGATGAAACAATCTTGTAATGGAGTTGTAATCTTTGTAATCAAGGATGTCTTGAATTTCTCGATTCAACCCTCCCAAAAACCTAGCCATGGATGCCTCCTCATTCTCAACTAACCCACATCGCAACATACCAATTTGTAATTCCTGATAATATTCTTCCACAGATTTTGCACCCTGTTGTAGACATTGCGCTTTATTTAATGATCACGAGCATAATATGAGGGAACAAATCGATGGCGCAGAAGCAATTTTAAAGCCTCCCAAGTGTTAGGTATGTTGTTGGGTTGTTGACGGCAATATTCTTTTCACCAAACAGAAGCAAAGTCGGTAAATTCACTAGTAGCAGCCCTAACTCGTCTATTCTCAGGAAATTCATGGCATACAAATTTTTGATCAATAGTTAGTTCCCAATTAAGATAGCCATCAGGATCATATTTACCATTAAAAGAAGGCATAGTGAATTTAACCTTAGCAAAAGAATCATCGTGGTCACGTACCTCACGTCGTGGGGGTTCTCGTCGCATACCTTGTCGGTTAAAATGCAACTGTCGATGAGCTCGATCATTGTTGGGGTTACGGTGGTCATCGGCCTCGGAATCAGTCACATCGTCTATGTCATCTTGTTGTCCATGTACCGGCATAGCAGGGGGCACAGCTGAGGATGCTTGGGCAATCTCCTCAAGGCGCACCATAATGCCCGCTAAAGAAGTGTTAGTGACGCCTTACGCTTTCTCCATCGCAGCGAGCGTGGCATTTGTCTCAATCTGGGCGCCCTCAATTTGAGCAAGTCGCTCATTTGTCACTCTGACATCCTCCTCAAGACCCTCTGCACGAAGGTTCATAAGGCGTAGAAAATGTTGTACGATTGCCTTAGTACGAGGAGTATAAGATAGATCCTCATCCGTTGTAGGACCTGTCATTGTTAGCAAAGTACAAGAATATGTCCCTAACAACAACTACTAAAATGAGGTGGTTCAAATTTCGCTCACAGTCCAGCCTTGTATCGAACTCTTACCAATTCTTACCAAGCAAACAGGGGTGATCAGCTTCCAACGATGCCAACGTATCTCTGAAGATTGGTGGAGCGATTGCCAGGTGAAGCTCAGTCTGTATGGTGTAGAGAGGTGTAGCTAGGAAGGCTCAAGTATGGTAGCAAGGAGTAGCAATAATCAAATCAGATAATGCAACCTGAAAAATTGTTCAACGTCGGTTAGTACTGGTCCTAGGCTAAACCGTACTAGAGACACGAGCCTAGAGCACAAACGAGTACACCGTACAGAAAGAATCTAGATGACGTTGCCCACGGAGTTCAGAAGCTCAAAAAAGGATGCCGTCTTCACGGGACACCTTAGAATCACTTGTAGAAGGTCCCTGTAAATTTTGAGCGAATTCCAAGAAAGTTGACTTTTTTTGATTTTACGGGCCCGTTTTGAGGCCCTAAACGACCTTTTTTGGGGTCGAAGCCGCTGCACGTATGCGTGAAGGCTTACGCGGATCTAAAATCTCTAGATTTCCCAGACTTTCTTTTTTTTGACTCTATTTTCCCGTTTCCTTTCCAACGGATCAAGAAACGCCTCAATCGGAGGTCGTATGCAAAAGTTAGGGGTTTCTCTCTCCTCTTTTTTTCTTCTTTTTTTTCTTATACCGCGGCTCTTTCTATCTGCGGCTGCCTTTTCCTAGAAACTAAGTCCCCCTTTTTTCCTTTGCAACTGGACTCAAATTGTGTTGGAGCTGGATGTTGATTCGGACTCTAATCCCACCAAGGAGTTCGGATAAGGAAATACATGACGCGGTTGGATCTGAAACCGTGTCCTATTCCGAGTCCAACTAGGGCAAAGCCACCCTAGAAACCGAGTCCCCCTCTTTTCCTTCCCTCGACGTGGCACTTCGAAACCAACCGCAACGATGATACCAAGACGTGAACAAAACTCGAAACTCTAGAGGAACTAGGCACTAAGACCAGCAAAGGACACGACGATGCATCCGAAAGTTCAACAATGCAATGTACTGAAAAGAAAATTTGCTAGGCTAAGATTGGTTTGGACAGGGTGATGTACTACTAATTTTTTTTGGTTTTTTTTGTGTGCTGTAGGTAATGAAAAGCAATCTAATTTATGGATAACTAAAAATTCTCACCGAGCAACCTTGAGCTCTAATACCACTTGATGGAAACGGGGTGCCCGATCTTTCGATGAGATTGATAACTATCAATTTTGGTGGAGGTGACTCTCGCGATCCGACTACAACCGTACGACAACGCTTGCGCCTTAGCAATCGTTGAACCAACTCCAAAATGTTATTAACCAAGCCGGAAGCACTATCAACCTGAACACGAAGTTCAATTCCTGCGAGCAATCGAAGAACTAGCAAGAATAAGATGTAGGCAACTGATATTGCGAATAAGACTGATGGTATTGAAAAACGAAAGTGGGATCCCGAAGGTAGTCTTGACAGGTGGTCGTCTGACACAACTGAAGAACAAAAGTTTGCGCAATGGCTAAACCTAAACTCAACGAAATCCAAGTCCTAGCATGGGGCGACGGCTCCTATATATAGAGAAATGACCAGGGGCGGCGCCCTAGGGTTACAAGGCCCATGGGCCCAAGTGGTGGTGACGCAGCACCCTTTTTGACTCGAACTCAGAAATCAATGTGGATTGTTTTGATGATTGCAGCCGGCTCGGATGGAATTTGAAAATGAGGTCAGATCCGTTGGAAAGTAGACGTCATAAGCTTTCCATGAATTACAAGAACGCCCCAAACGGAGTCCGTATGAAGAAGTTATGCCCATTTGAATGTGGTACCATCGCAGCAGTCCGACTCCGATTCCAGAACGTGTCCAACTTGAATTCTTGCTTGACTTGATCCCAAAGTGACGTGGTGACCTCCATGATTCCGTCCTTGTATGTCCATGACTCCATGTCCCTTTCCTTCATCCTTTCCCAGGTTACTAACCACGATTAAATCACTTGCATTAGGTAGCGGTCTATTCTCAGTAATATAAGAACTTAGGAATGAATTTACCTGGTAATTAAGTTGACGAGCACGAGCTCGAGTAAGTGGTCCTTGTTGTGCATGAGTTGTATCTATGGAAGGGATGTCCTCATCAAGCTTTTCTTTTTCCTGAGATGGCACTAGCATACACCTCGCCTAGCTTCTTTTCTTCCCAGCACAAAGGACGCCTATGCGCCACCAAAACAGCCGCCGACTTTCTGATTTTCTACAATGAATCACAGCGCCTAGAACTCCTACAAACAGCGGGCGTTTTTCTGCTTATCTTCCGCACAAAGCTCTGTTATCTCTTCCCGAAATCCACAGCGCCAACATAGAAAGCGCGAACAAAGACACCTTTCTCTCGGCCAAAGCATGCACGAATAAATATCGTCCGATCGACTCGCCTCCAACACGGAAGCACGTGCCACGGCTTCGTATATGACTCGACCTCCTAGCCGTATACACCTCTATGTATTCCTGTTCAATTTTCTAGTCGTCCCGTTTAATCTTCTATTCTAATACGGAAACAACTCACAAGCAACCACTCCGTATACAACTCTTATACGACACGTATAAATATGCTATGTATGCAAACACAAACTTTGCACACATGAACTCTACACCGACTCGTTTGCAGTGCGTATACATACGCCATCCACCTTTGATCTTTATGTGCCCAAGCATGAACTCGATCATCTCGTAACTCTCTCGACCGCCTGACCTCGGATCTCCCCATCCTAGTCCCGGTCCTCCTCGTCGTCGACCACGATCGCCTCCATGCTTCAACCTGCATATGCAAAAACCAAAGAATATTTTTCCGGTACAAGTTCGTCCGAACTTTACCAACATCAATCCGTACACGCGTAACACACCATAAGTAATATCATAATCAACGCTGTCAATTATTCATCACTCAAAATATCCTAGGTTTAACACTTAGGCCATACCGATAATTTACACGAGATTCCTTGTAGCATTTCACCCACGGGTATTTCAGGGTGTCGTATTTTTCTCAAGGAAGCTTTATGAGTTAGAAATACCAAATGAATATGCATCTAAATATTAATGAACTTTCCAGAGCTTGTAACAAAGAGTATATTGGGATGAAATCCATCCACACCGATCCAATCTTACTTTTACACAACCAAAGCTAGAAATGAGTATTCTGATCCCTATTAGTGATATGGTATCTATGGTTGAGGAAACCTATTGTCTCTACTTCTTAATGTCACATCTTTCGAATAGCTACCAACCTTTGTCTCGGGGTGGAACCCTACTAGCACTTTATGTAGCACTGGCGTTCACGCTGTCGCCGTACATCCCCTGACATCACTATAAAGTCCACTAATACTCTTAAGGCGACTAAGCACCACCCTTAATTTAATAGGTTAGTGCTCTAGTCCGCACAGGCTTGAATATAGGAGAGAGCAAACAGGTGAAAAGCAAGATGGGGATCTTAAATTAGGCAAGTAGCATTCGATTAGCCGTAATAAGGAGTAGAGTCACATAGAGAATACTCGATAGTAATCACTATATATTTAAGATACAAAGTACTCATGCATACGTAAGAAAGGCATATAGAGCCGGACACATAGATGATTCTTCAGAACCTAGCTTCAGAGAGCTACTAATAACTTCGACATTGCCTACACTACACAATGGAGTGTGACGAAATGATGGTGAAGTGTAGTGGTGTGTTTTGGAATGGTGTGATGCCTCCTATTTATAGCCTTGGCCAGCCCGCCGGGTACGATCTGTTGGGTCGGCCGGCCAAGTGGCAGGCATGCGCGAGGTGTGATCTCCAAGTCGGTTCGTATGTCGCTGGAGAAATGGTCTCAGGGTACGTGACCGACCGGTGTGGAGTTGATGGCCGACTAGTGTGACATGGACAGTCGAGATAAAGCGGAGATAGCGCGAAGAATGTGTCTTCATGCAGCACGTTCGCATGTAGACCGGCCATGTGGAACGAGTTGGTCGGGCGGTCAAGTCATCACTTTTAATACAGTTTCTGCAAAACTTGTTGTGCATACTGTGGAAATATTAGCATAAATAGGCATCAACTTGGGTTAAAACCTCATTTTTCCTTGTCTTTCACATGATTTCTGGGGGATTTCGGGAGGTAAAATAGGTGTAAATACCACGCCAACAATGCCAGGTAAACATGATATCATCGAAGCGAGGTCCCCTTTAGCAAAGCGGGCAAAGTCTCGGACCTCGGATCCGCAAGAGCAAAGCGAGTGAGATCCTCATCTCCAAAGAACTCGCCATCACTATCTTGGATAGAATCTTTGCCACCACCATGTCAGTACTATACACTATCTTGGATGTAAGAAGCCATCGAAGATGACCGAGATATGCGGGTGGTTGCAAGTCGATGATGAGGAATCAAAGCGAGAGCTACCGGTGGTGGACAAGACGGGCAACAGCAAGGTGGACCGAGACTAGACTCAGGGAGGAGTCGATGTCCTATGCGGTTAAGAAAGCCGGGTGTCGTCATATGCGAGAAGAGGCATGTAGCGTGCCAAGTGATTTGGGTTGTTTGCAAGCGAGGATGGTTCAGTGGGATTTGAACGCGTGAGAGGCTTGACGGTAAATCATTGCGGCCACGTGAAAGATGGCAAAGCATGGGTAATGCTTCGTGGTAAAGGCAACAGAAAGCTTTGTGGAAGGCGGTAGAGAGGCACTTTGTTAAATTGCCCAATACCGAAAATGTGGCAGCGTGCAAAACCGTGGCGTTGGTCTAAGTGGTTTAGGTCTTGTATGTACTAAAAATGTGAGGTAAATCAAGCGTTGATTCACCAATATATTAATGGTTGTAAACCGTTTTGAGAAGCATGCGTGAGAGAGTAAAATCCGGTGTTAGGTGGGATTAACCGGTTATCCTAGGTTTGTCCTAATAGGTGGATCTATTATGTTTTGGTTCAGGTTGTGAGGCTATATAAGAGAGGAGAGGTAAGCGCTAGGGTTTGAGGATGTTGGTTAAGTCTTTTGGTGGCTAGCTCTTTCTCTCATGAGAGATATGTTAGAGAGAGATTTGAGAGATTAGGGTTATGGTTCCTTGGGTTGGTATCTTGTATGTGTGCTATAGATTTAGAGCTTTGTTATTATGAGGAATTGACAGTAAAACATAACTTTCTAAATGAAATGAACATCTAAATTTTGCCTAAATGAGTTGTGTCATGAATTCCCTCGTATGCTTTTGATTTTCTTAGTTTTTTTGTTTGGATTTATCTTCTTTTGAGTTTTTTTGGTGCCAAGGATGTATAAGAGGCGGAGATATCTCCTAGAGATAAGATCTTATTTATCTAGGTATGATCTAGAGGAAATTTTTGAGTTTGCTCGATTTTTCAAAAGAGATGTGATTTTTAGGTTCTACTTTTGTAGAAGTTTTGAGTTGAATTCATACAGTGTTCTAACTTGCTCCGCCGAAAAAGATGACATGGTTGCCGCGGCCGGAGGTCGGCTGGATCCTCGCTTAGAACCGACAGGCCCTCCCGGGCCCGAGGACCTGGACCCCAGCAATCCCAACAGGTCCACGGTGGTCTCGCAGGAGGAAGGGACGAGACCAGGCTCACCAGGCTGCTCCTGTACACCGAAGCCGAGACGTGTGCGTCCTTGGACGACAGCTTCTTTGGGTCCGCGGCGAGTACAACGCCAAGGGCTTCGTCGAGGTCGACGACGACTTCCTCGCCTCCAGGGCCGAGTGCCGAGCGTATGTCGAGGAATAGTGGGAAAGAGTGTTCAGTGATGTCACTTTTCCGGACGGCGAGGCAGACGATGACGGCAGTTTGAGCACCATGAAGAACAACCAAGAGGAGGAGGTTGCTGTTCTGGAATCGCCAACTTGAAATTAAGTCCATTAATTGTTTCTTGATAGTGCATTGCATAATCAAAGTGAAAGCCATTTTTGTGGTTTAGTTTTACGCTGTTCTGCTGAATTTTCTGTGTGGCACTTTTATCACCTTTTCATTGACTTCACCACGTTGACTGAAGGTGAGATTGTTTATCTATGTCAGAATGTCACCATCAGATTGTTTATCTATGTCTACAAATTCAAGCCATTTAACACTTTTACGAGATTTGGAAGCTTCTGAAAAATTTCCAGCTTTTGTCCTTGTTTTGAGATCTCAAGCTCTTAACATGGACCCAACAAGAAAATTTTTGCATCCTATAGAAAGCTGGCAGGGTTAAAGACCTAGATGTCGTCTGGTGCTGTAAAGCTGGAGTAGCCGTACTGCTTTACCAATTGCCTATCTTTTACTCGATATTAGGGCCATTGTTTCTTGAGAGTACAGTGCATAAGAAAACTTTGTACCTCTGAACTTTTTCCAAAGCCATCTTTTTGGTTTAGTTTCATGATGTTCTGGCTCAGTTGGGTTGGAACCAACGCCGATTCTCAGAGGAATTCCATGGTGGAGTCGATCGATCGGAGCATCCGCCTCTACAGATCGAGACGACACCGCTGCCTCCTCACTGCCCCCATCCACGTCCATCCATTGTTAGTTTAATCTTGATTTTGCATTTGTTAGTTAGTTGTTTCCGTACGATGCGCCAAGCTTTCTGCCATACCAGTGGCGGACCCAAGATTTTTAGAATGGGTATTCGGACTTCGAAACTAGGTTACTCGGATACATCGATACCACGACACACCGTTTCCCCTAAAACAACAATACAACGATACGTGTGTATAGATATAATAAAAATAACGAAAATATAGAAATTAATGATTAATGATAGTTGCATACCTTGTTGATCATGCCCTTTTTTACTCTTTTCAACTCTCTCCCAGAAAGATTTCAAATTTGCAGACTTCTTCATTTTTTAAAGCTCAGATCTACAAATCAAATATACATAAAAATCAAATACTTGGAACCATTTGTTCACACCTGTGAAATCAAACATCAGGCACCTCCTATGAAAGCGAAAAACCAAATACCATTTCTCATATATTCTGGAGTTGTATATGCTAGATTTGTGCTATAACTTTTCCCATCCCTGCTGTTTTTGATCAGACCAAAGCATGAGAGACAAGGATCAACATTCTGCAATCAAAAAGTTCATTAGAAATTTTGCTTACAAACATGGTAATTGGTATAAAATGACATGTTTAATTGTTGAATGCAATCAGCATTATCTCTGAAAGCTTACTTGATGAAGTGGTTAGCACGATAGAATCATAGAAAACAAACTTCACAGGTTGATCATTTACCTCATCAAAGACAAAGAGGACCTTGTATGCATTTAGGTTATGATATAAAGACTGTTCCTTATTTAGGTCATGATATAAAGACCGTTCCTCATTGCTACAATATTCCAGTGCTTCAGCAATGTAGTATGCAACCCTCATACAACCCTCATACGCATAACGCATAGCCCATTCAATAATCAAGTTTTTCCCTGCACAAGAGCAAAAACATGGTGAAGAACAAAATTAACTTGGTTGTTCTTTCCGTGATTGAGTGGTCCATCATACAATACAATGGCAGCAACCAGCAAGTAAATTTCCATCTGCTGCCGGCGGTTACCTGGCTTGAGGCCGGCGGTCGGTGGCAGTCCCTGGTCGGCGGAGCCGCGGAGCGGCGGAGGCCCGAGGCCGGGTAGCGGAAGAACAACCGTGGCGGCCGGCGTCCGGGGAGGCGAGCTGAGGGCGACGGGCTGCTGCGGCCGATTGAAGAAGGGAGGGCGGAGGGCCGGTGGTCGGAGCAGTGGCGAACTCGGGAGGGCCTCGAGTCCGGACGGCCGTCGCGCCGGCCGAGGCGGGCGGGGCGTCGCGTCTCAGGGCGGTGGGGCGTGCCGGCGTGGGGCTCGGGCTGCTCGCTGCTCGGCCGCTCGCGCTCGGGGAGTCGGTAGTGAGGAATAGGGTTGGGGATTGGGGATTTGGGGGAGACGCGGAACGGCGTGCGGGGCTGCGGGCAGCGACCGCGTGCGGGGCGAAATGGGATTAGGCGGAGGCAGGGACTGGGCGGAGGTGCTAAATGGCGAATGGGCCGAACGGGGGGATTGAGCGTGAGGCGGTAGGGTCGAATGGGGGGATTGGAGTGAGCCGATGAGGCTGAATGGGCACCAAAAATAGTGATTTTAGCCCAACTATATATATACATATGTATTATATCCTATATATATTGATTTTTTGTTAAAAAAAATGGGTATTCAGCTGAATACCCCTGAATTACTGTAGATCTGCCCCTGCCCCGCCTTCTCACCTCCCTTCTACTCAGCGCTGGGACAACGGCTGGCGATGGCAGCAGTAGGACAGTCGGTGGCGCGGCGCAAGGAAGGGGTAGCATGACACATGACTGAACTCAGCTGGTGGCGGCAGCACAGGGGAGCTAGGACGGCGACGATGTGTAGCTAGGGCAGCACTAGCACAGGATGCACGCGTGAAGAAGCTAGCAGCCTAAGCGAAGGCGACGCGATGACGCAGGGGAGGTGGTAGCGGTGGGGAGTGGCTAGGGCTACTGCCCTCTGCCTTGCCCCTCCTTATGTAACGACGTCATAGATGGGCCAAGGCTGGTTTGGCACAAAACTCCCTCTCCTCTTTTTTCTGGAATATTACAAT
This sequence comes from Melocanna baccifera, assembly GCA_036346265.1. NCBI lineage: Eukaryota > Viridiplantae > Streptophyta > Magnoliopsida > Poales > Poaceae > Melocanna > Melocanna baccifera. The sequence continues at coordinate 93,904 of JAYEVJ010000134.1, read as the reverse complement.
ACTTATCTTTCTTCCGTGCTTCTCAGCTAAGATGATGCTCCACCAAGACTTACACGACACACCATGACTACTAAGCGTCGCCCTTGCAGCTGACCGCAATTAGCAAATTATATGCATGGACCTACACCATAATTGACCATTGCATGGAAACCCCATGAGTAATACTGCACAGACTCCCGCCGTGACTAACACTACATAGGCACTACCATGACTCACAATCAGAACTAGAACCTCTCAAAACCAGGATAGAGAGTTGGCCTGACTGTAGCCTCTAGGCCGGTTAGACCGCCAATCCCATCGGTCAGATCGCCAGCCAATGCTGGTCTAACCGGTGTCGCATAGCGGTCAGGCCACCACCCCAAGTCGGTCTGATCAGTGCTACGAGAACGACACATGTCCAAATGCAATATCACAACAAATCAAACTCAATTAACAAAAGCAAGGTATAAACAATATCAAATACTAATCACTCTCATGCGGTTGCTACCACATGGTATTACAATATCATTCTCTATCTTCTAAGTGTCATTGACGATGAGCTTAGGTGACAGCCTCTCATTGGAGCTTCTTCTAATGATCGATATGTACACGGTACACACTGACCAGAAGAAAAAGGATCATAGAGGTGGACGTGGCTTAATGTTGAACCGGATTTTTTTGGGTGATTTGTAATCTTACTAATATTAAGAAAGCTTGAGCTCGGCATTGATTCTTTAAAAAAAAAGGAGTTTCAACAAGAGCGATTTGTACCCAAGGGAACAATTGCAGAATACTAGAATAATTTTTCATCCTTATCAACAATCAAGGACCACGCAGTCCGGTGCGGTCGGTGGCAGGGGCGGATCCTATAGCAGAATACTAGAATAATTTTTCATCCTTATCTTCATCAACAATCAAGGACCACGCAGTCCGGTGCGGTGCCAGTCTCTCGTGCTTGGGCCCTAAGACCTTCTCAGCTCGATCGGCTGCCGGAAGGATCCAATCCCAGCTAAATTCGCCGCGCAAAATCGCCTCTTTCCTACCCTTCCCCTGCCCTTCTCCAGGTTAGTCGATCAAAGTGCAATTAATTCTCGCCTGGTAATATCTCGTGCTAAGCATTAATTCCTATATGTTTTCGCTTCACTTTTGTTGTTGTTGCTGCTGCTGCTGTTTTTCGCTCTTTTGTGGACTTCTCAATTCTCATGTGAGAACTGTGCTTCCATCTTCTTTTGGTTGACGTCGTATCTTCTTGTTTCTTGCTTTCTTGGTGCATGATTGGTGGGTATATATGGGTAGAATGGCTCCATCTTGACTTGATATACCTTCCTTCCTATTAGCATTAAGAAAGTTGAAAGCTTTTCCTGTTTTATTCTTTCTTGTGTTCTTGATGCATGGCTCGAGCTAGGGCTTGTGTTTCCCTTGTCTCAAACACACCAAGGTTGACTTTTATCCTTCTCTTGGTAGTGTTTCTGTGTAGAATCAACCATATCCTAGGTTTACGACGTTCAGGTGTTGATTTTGCTTCAGGTTGCTTGGTGTCTTATCACTAGGGTCTCTCGTACACTTGCTTCAACTAGAGCACCAAACGTGCAAGGCGAAATACAGTGTTGAAATTATTCTGATCGAAAATAGTCGGTCGATTGTTAGGAAAGTAATTATCCAATTTACGTTTGAATCTGACAGGCATACACAAATACTGCATAGAGAGAGAGATGAGAGAGAAAGAGGTGCTGCACCAGCAAGTTGGTACCTCTCAGTATATATGATCGTAAATCCCAACGTGCATCATATGTAGGGATGGTAATGGGTATCTGAAACCTGATATCCGCTGAGTTTTTACTCTATTAGAGTATAGGTCTAGATCAATTTTCTAACCTATGGGTCTTTTAATGGGCAAAAAACCCAACCCATCGGGTCTATCGGGTTCGGATATGTTCCTATAGTACCCGAATCCGTAAACCCGTGGGTAATATAAACCCAACCCATCGGGTCTATCGAGTTCGGGCTGTTTTCTGCTCATTTAGGAACTTGCAATTTGAGGAACTTACCATCGTTCATTTGCTGCTTGGGAGAAACTGTATGAAGTTTTACAAAGTCTTGCAAGAGAAGAAATTTATGTGGAAGTGACCTGGAGTAAGAAGAGCTGGGGCTGCTGGGCAATCCTTGACAGGTTTTGGTTGGCAATAATATGATGTACAAAGTACACAAATTGCGTTGGTTTTTGAGAACTTAGCTACCATTGTAGTTTACCTTATAAGCAATTTTAGTACCGTGAACTATGAACTCAGTGGGCATAGGTTTGGGTATAGGCGACCCGTGGGTACCCGTTACTCCAGTGGGTATGGGTTTGGGCAAAAATCTGTACCCGTAATGGGCATGGGTTTTTTAGCGGGCATGTCTAACTTTCGTGGGCACGGATTTGGGACAACAAAACCCAGCGGGTTTATGCCCGTTGCCAACCCTAATCATATGCAAAACACGAGTCCAAGTGAGTGCAATGTAGCGTTCGAAATGGTGATGACTTATGGGTTTTTTTACTGTAACTGGCTGATTTTTTTACTGTAGCTGAGTTAATTTATTTGACATAATTAAGTTTTAAAAAAATTTAAAAATAAAAAATATGTTAGTCTATCAAGAACAATGCAAAGAAATACAGAAAAAAAGAAAACACAAAAAATACAAAAAAGCAAAAAAAATAAAAAATAAAAAATAAAATAGTAAAAAAAACTGAACACAGCAGTGGAACACCACCGCACAGCTGAAATGAGCGCTGTCAAAATGTGTTTCAGATTGGTGAACGATTGATTATGGGGGTGATCGTTTCAGCTTTTTTTCAGCTTCAACTTCTAGCTTCAGCTTTTTTTTTCACTATTCAGTAATTTATCTTTTTCTGATTTTTTTTAGATTTTTTGAGCTCTTTTGCATTTTTTTTCCCGTGTTCCTTTGCATTGTCCGTAATAGGCTAATATGTTTTTTCTATTTTTACATTTTTTAAATTTAATTATACCCAAAAAGCTAAATCAGCTACAGTAAAAAAAAGCCAGCTACAATGAAATTTCAGTCAAAAGCCAAAAGTCATCGCTAAAACGATCACCCCCTATATATTTAGTTCATTTTCATATATGTAGTTGATCATCTTCTTGCGTACGTGTAAGGATTTGTGTCCTTCAGAGGGACGTCGAAGGTGGTCCTAGTAGGAGATACAGAATAGCATGGAGAACAAGCCACAGCAAACAAGTGCGACGCCAACGGATATTACATTCCGATTATTAGAAGAAATTACAAATGCTTTTTCTGAGGAGAACAAAGTTGGTAGTGGTGGGTACGGAGAAGTTTACAAGGTATGATCAATACTTATGTTTTCTATTTTTCAAATGACTCCCTCAAAAAGAAAATCAATGACACCGGCCACTAACTACAAGAACCCAAGTACCACATATATATAGTATAATTAACAGTATATATAATGTATTTTTTGTTAATATATATATTATGTTTTTAATAGGGAGTATATAATGGGGAAGAGATTGCGGTGAAGAAGCTATATCACATGCATGGACTTGACGATGTGCAATTTAAGAATGAATTTAATAACCTTATGAGGGTCCAGCATCAAAATATCGTACGATTAGTATGCTACTGCTATGAAATACGACATAAACATGTTGAGCACAATGGAGAATTTGTTTTCGCTGGAATGGTAGAAAGAGCTCTCTGCTTCGAATATTTGCAAGGTGGAAGCCTTGATAAGCATCTTTCTGGTATGATAGTGCTCTACTTAGACTATATTATTTTGCATGTACAGAAAAACGGTTCCCTAAATTTATGTCCTGGTATTACTCCTTTTTTTTTTCAAGGACCGCTAATGCTCTTTTTGTTTACTTCTACAGATGAATCAAATGGTCTTGATTGGCATACACGTTATAAAATAGTTAAGGGGATTTGTGAGGGTTTAAATTACCTTCACAAGGGATCCAAAGATCCTATTTACCATCTTGATTTAAAACCTGCAAATATATTGCTGGATAAAAATATGATGCCAAAAATTGCAGATTTTGGCTTATCGAGACTCTTCGGTACAACACAAACCTATACCACAAGAAACTTTATAGGAACAATGTAAGTTGATACCTCATAAAAATCACTTCTTTTGTTAACTATTTATAAAATAATTAGTGTTTGACATCATGCAGCGGGTACATGCCACCAGAATACATAGAGAAACGCCAAATATCAAAGAAGTTTGATGTGTTCAGTTTGGGTGTTATAATCATACAGATAATGGCAGGACCTATGGGCTACTCAAGAAGTGCTGAAATGCCTTCCAAAGAGTTTATCGAGCTCGTAAGAAAATTTATTTTTCTATATCAAGAACGGAAGCATTTTCTTCAAATTTCTTTCAAATACTACCTTGCAGCTGTTTTTTTTTTAAATACTACCTTCCAGCATTATGTTTTAATTTGCGCAGGTACATGAAAACTGGGAAAAAAGGCTGCATGCAACGTCGACATCAAAGGAAGTAGATAGCCTGGAAGTGAAGACATGCATCGAAATAGCGTTAAGATGCGTGGAGGCCGACCGAGCGAAGAGGCCTACTATAACCGAGATTGTCGACAAACTGAATGAATTGGATACTGTGAGAAAGTCACTTATAGGCCAGGTATTATCACACACACACACACACACACACACACACACACACACTGCATCGATGATCTGTTTTTCACCTGCAACACGACTTGTACCTCTATAATTCTGCCTTTCTTTCCATGTGGATTTACATGAAGTTCTTAAACTAAATTCCCTACCTGATACTCTAATTAACCACTAATCTCCCTGTCGTACTATTAGCTCCCACCCTTTTTTTATCCCTGAACATTCACCCATGTGCATGAGTGAAGAAACTTGTAAGTAGCGCTAACTAGGTTGTAACTTGTGTTCTTAGAGAATGGGTTGTAGCTTGCAAAGCAGTGCAGTTCTAACCATGCATGTTGTAATAACGCTTCCCCCAATTGTCACCACTGCACGATTAGATATACATACAACTAAAATATACAAAATTACAGCTAAAAGTACAAAATTAGGAACAACAATTTTAGTTACAACTAGAATATGCTCACTAGTTTGCAAGTATTACTTGAATGTACTTACAACTATGATGTGCACACTTACAAGAGTACTACTAACCAGTTTGTTAGCTGCACGGTGAATGTTCACCAGATAGTAATTCCGATATTTATCATGTAACTCCTTTCTTTTACCCACGTCTTCAATAACAATGGTAACATGCATCTTACTGGATATCATCATATTTGATCTCCAGAACAAGAATGCTCACAGGACATGTATGCATATCATCACAAAAAATGTATGTGCATGGCTGTTTAACTCGATTAAGATTATAAATCATGGCCGCAAGTTTTGATTAATATATAGTTACATTAGATCGAAAACGACTCTTCCTCTCCACTCAGGTGAATCAAATGGGATAGTGATTTTTTTTACTCTTTGCTCAAGTAGCGCATATATAGCCCTTATATAAATTCCTGCAGCAGCTCGCTAGGGTGTTCGCGTTGTTTCCAAAGTCGAACCAAATGACTTGTGACGTGGTTTACTCACTCACTCTCAGAGCCCACAGTTCATTCGTTTCGCGATATATAAGCCCGAGTTTACTATACGTACAAGCTATAATAAGTACATAATATAATTGAATTAGATTGAATCAAACTTCGCCTCTCTCTATTTATACTAATGTCATACTATAACCATTTATTCTTTTTTTACAGCATTAAGCATTAATCTTCCTCGCAGTGCTCTGGGTCCAGACAATGTCTTGGGATCGACCCCCTCGAGCTGCGTTTCCCATTCGAGGAAAACAAGGAGATATCGTGCGTACTGCAGCTAACGAACAAGACAGATGACACCGTTGCGTTCACTATAAAGACGAACCAAGTGAAGTACTTCGCACAGCCAGACGAAGGCATCATGCCGCCATATTCCAAGCGCTATATCATTGTGACGATGCGAGCACAGGAGACCGCACCACCGAATATGCAGTGCAATGACATGTTTCTTGTGCAGAGCAGAAGAGTGAGAGAGGACCTCACCCTCAGCGACGTCACCGAACACCTCAAAAAAATGATGGGCAAGGCTGTGGATGAAGTGAAGTTGCCGATTGTCTATGTTGCATTGCCTCGACCTCCACGCCCATCAAGTTAATGTAAGGGCGAGTCTCAGCCTCTGAGGCCGCCAATAACTTGTGTCCCCGTCATATTTATAAACTTTTTAATAATGTGTTATTCTATCCTGCGCGGTTATTGGCTGCAATAACGTTTATACAATTGCCACATGGCACGTGTGAGCTTCCTATGTTTAAGTTATATTATTGTTTTATGAAACATTCCTTGTTGCCTACTGTCCTATTCAGTGACTTCAGTCCAGATTTTTTTTTAAAAAAAAAATTGGTGTTGAATATGCGGTCCAATGATTCTAAACTTTCTCAGAGAAATCAGTTAATTTTGAGCACATCTCCACTCCACCTCTACAGAACAACAGTAAAAAGATCTTTAGAGGATTTGCACTGCTTTCCTGCAAAATTGTTGCCGAATGTGTTCGAAACAAACTCTAGGTGAATGAGCTATAAACCCATGGAATTTTTGTTCGAAATATAGGCAATAATTTAATTCTAAATTTTACTAGCAGACAAATACAATATAAAACTAGTGATACAAAACTCATAACTAACAGCATGCTACTCATTATACTTCAGAAAATACACAAGGGAAATATAGTACGAAAGTCGATCGAACGTACGAACGACTTACTGTTGATCTTGATTAAGAACAGGAAGTAGCGCATACGTGATGCAGTGCAGAACATAGATGATGCAATGCAGCGAGTGGTCGCACAGATGTGCACTACCCAGAAACCTTATGACCGCTCCCGTGCAGGTCTTCATGGCAGCAACGGCTCGGAGATACCGCTCACCCTCCTATCAGGTGCACACCAAGACGAAAGACCAGCGAGGTTCAGACGGTACAGCACCGCAGCACAATATCACCAGAGAGGAAAAAGACAATAGGAGAATAAAAAATAAAAGAGTTTAATCTATCAAGCCTAGACGTCTCCAAGTCTTTTATAGACGTGCAAATTACTCTCTAGTAACTGCCCCATTGAACTGAAATAATTCACTGGTAACTAATAATATTCAAAACCAAATAATGGTAATTAAGCAGTCTCATGACCAGTTAAAAGGAGAGAGATGATATATGGTTTAGTAAAAAAATAAAGTGGATTTGGTCTGCTAAGTGGCGCACCACGTCACGGTACGGTCACGCATCGCAAGTTACAAGTTACGCAATTTTCATGCAAAAATAAGCGAATACAGGCGTGTGTCGCTTTTTGTAAGTCACGCAATTTTCACAAGTCACAAGTTATAATTTGTAAAATTTATAAATATATGCTAGAATATGTTGATATGTAAAGACCAAATTGTAAAAAAATTGTAAAAGACAAAATATATGTTAGAATATGTTAATTGCAACATACATGGTGCCACTTTTTTCAGCCATTGAATTAAGATCCAGCTATCCTCGTCTTTCTCCTCATCTCATATATATACATCACACCACTTCAAAACCTAAGTCTATTCCTCCCACCCGGCCACCCCCATCTGGCCATCCCCAGCCGCCGCCCCAACTCATTCCCCTAGACGCGGCATAGGAGGCCAGGGTCTGAAGCGACGCGCCGCGCGGGAGCCGAGGCAGCAAGGTGAGGTGGGCACGCGGGAGGCCGAGGCATGCGAGCATGTGGGAGGTGGCGAGGCCGAGGCGGCAAGGCCCGAGGAGAGAGCCGGTGAGGTGGGCGCGTGGGAGGCGACGAGGCCGAGGTGGGCGGCGGCGAGCCCGAAGCCATGAGACAGGAGCTGGCGAGGTGGCCGCGGAAGGCAATGAGCCGAGAAGGCGGGAGGTGCGGAGTGGCGAGGCCGAGGCGGCCATCGGCGTCGGCGTACCCACCATGCTAGGTTGGCTCGAGCATGCCACGGTATGCTAGACCGTGCCGTGCTGCCCAACAGGCTGGCTTTCCAGGCCCGGCTCAGCCACCATTTGTGCCATGTCAGTTGGCATGCCACGTGTTGGGCTAGATCATGCTTGTGGTGTGATGGGCTAGCTGGACCTCAGGCTAGCCTAAAAAAGCATGACCTGTCTCTCACTTCTACCTACACGCGGGGTTCTCCCAAGCTCTGTGTTGCAGCTGTATTCACATCGACATGGCTTGCATGTGAGTTAGAACTGGAGCGAGCACCTAATTCATGTCCGTGGGACCCTCTGCCCACGCGCACCGCGTCCATGAGTTGCATGCGCATCTACACCAGCTGCATGTGTTGCATGGGCGTTGGGTGAAAACAAATCGAATAATGCTTAAATCATATTTACATCTATATTTTTTTTCAGATTTAAGTATGAATTGAACAAATGCCGAACACTAATATAGATCGGACAAATGTCAGATGCGAATTTAGATCAGATTATACTCAAAATCAGATTGGAATCGACTATTTTTTAGATTCCAATAATTATTCATGGCCTATCTTATTTAAAATATAGCACCGAATTGTTTTACTATTTTAAATTGATAAATAACTGACTCAGTGACTCTAAGATGTAACTACGCATTAAATGTTGACAGTAACAAATGAATCATTCATCTCACGTATCTGTGTAACGTAGCTTTTGAGGACAGCTTCATATTTTATAACGTAATGAAGTTTAACAAATCAATATCAGTTTTACAGTAATATTTATGCCCCTTTTTCGCTAATTTATCATATAATCGTTGATCGTTGCTGTAATTTTGTCACTAATCCTAATTAATTTTAGATGTATTGCAAATAAATCAGTTATAAACATATCCAATTTAGCTAAAAAGAGCATGCAAAAAGATTTTATTGGGGATGTACAAAAATGAAAAATATGAAATACCAAATTAAAGTCCACCATAATGACAAACTCGTCGAGATGATTAAAATGCATATATAATATGCCCAATTTAAAGATCAAATACAAAAGATATGTATTAGTAAGTTGCTGCTATTATATTTGCTAAATCCGGATATCTGACTCCAAATCCGGATCCACACCGATATATATCAGATTCGCATCTTTAACTAGGTATTAGATATCCAGATCTGATATATCCTGATTTTGTATTTGGATTCAAATATTAGGTGTTTAGATTCGGTATTCGGATTCGTTTTCACCCTACATATGCGTGGGACCCGGCGCCTTGACCAACCCAACCACCTCCATGCGCATCTCCTCACGCTGCCCCGCTGCTCCCAGCTGCATGTTCGCGACCGTGGCCGTAGGAACCGCTGGTGCCAGCAGCGTGGGGCCCGCCGGCTTGACCCTAGCTGCCGCCTACAGCGTGCTGCTGCGCGTGGGGTCCGCTTGGACCACCGAAACTGCCGCCTGCAGGCCCACCGCCTTCTGCCGCGTCATAGCGCTATGAATGTGCTTATCCTTTCCTGTCATAGCGCCATGAATTCCCATGACCTTCGGTTCCGGACTTCCCGTTTTTTTGATAGCGCCATGAATGTGCACCAGTCAGGTTTCACAAAAGAGAAGAGGAAAGGACAAGTTGCAAGACAACGTACATCAAGTGGGAACTCAAGACTTTATTAGCTCTGTTGTCCTACCTCGTGGTTGCTTTAAAAATTAAAATAAATAGAACGAATTTTTTAATAAATTTTTAAAAAGCTTTTTAAATTTAAAATAAACTAATAATTCACCAATTTGAGGCACAATAATTAAACTCATTAAGATTAGCGTTTTGCATAGGACGCATGTTGGGTTTTAAGATCTTAAGTAAGGTACCTACTTATTGATATAGTACAAATCTAATAACACGGATTTTTTTTTTGAAAGGGCAGCGAAGAACATATGGAAACTTAGGGCCTGCACAGGTTCCCATTTTTCCAACGGCAGCGTCCAGCGTTAGCTTTTGAAATACTATAATATTTTTGTCTTTTTCTTGTTTTTAATTTTTGTGTTTTATTTTTTTTCCCGTATTTCTTTGCATTGTCTGTGATAGGTTAGCATGCCGTTTTTATTTTTACATTTTTTAAAATTTAATTATACCTAATAAGTCAACTCAGCCACAGTAAAAAATCAGTCAACTACAGTGAAATTTCAACCAGAAACCAGAAGTCATCGCTATTCCGAACGCCCCCCTTAATGTATATCGTTTTCGAGCTTGTCGAGAAACGTCATCACCGATGGGAGCGTTCAGAAGATCAGCGATGGGAGTGTGCCACAAGACTGTTTAGCTACGGAGTACTGTAGATGAGTGTATGCCACACATTCACATCTCTGATCGAGTGGAACGCTTACCAGTTCCTGTGGGCAAAACCAATGTCAAGCCCTAGACACCTGGTCACCTGCATGTCCTCATCAAATAATTAATCCTCCTGGCATTACCTCCTATATATGCACAATGCACAATGTGTGACTGTGTGCATGCATGGGTAGCATGTACGGTTGTTAGTGCAGTGCAAAACCACAAACTCAGACGAGACTTCGTCGGTCGTCGCCGGCGTATGCTAACATGATTAATCAATCGGGTCTTGTCACTCGTAAGTCAGATGGATGTTGATTGATAGAAGTGATGTTGGTGAGTAGTGGTGCAAGTAGATAACAAGTGGTATATGGATCTTGTAGGACTTTGACTTATCGAAAGTTAATGTTGATTGATAGGAGTGATGTTGATAGTAGTGAGTAATTATTGGACTTGATTTGTCGGTAGTTACTATTGATTGATAGGAGTGATGTTGGTAAGTAGTGAGTAATTATTGGACTTGACTTATCGACGAGACTTCATCGGGGCGTATGCTGACATGATTAATCAATCGGGTCTTGTCACTCGTAAGTCAGATGGATGTTGATTGATAGAAGTGATGTTGGTGAGTAGTGGTGCAAGTAGATAAACAGTGGTATATGGATTTTGTAGGACTTTGATTTATGGAAAGTTAATGTTGATTGATAGGAGTGATGTTGTGAGTAGTGAATAATTATTGGACTTGAATTGTCGGTAGTTACTGTTGATTGATAGGAGTGATGTTGGTAAGTAGTGAGTAATTATTGGACTTGACATGTCGACGAGACTTCGTTGATGCGTATGCTGACATGATTAATCAATCAGGTCTTGTCACTCGTCAGTCAGATGGATGTTGATTGATAGAAGTGATGTTAGTGAGTAGTGGAGGAAGTAGATAACAAGTGGCATATGCATCTAGTCGGACTTACCTGCCGATAGTTAATAGTGAGACATGCTAGCTGGTTTTTAATGCCTCTTGATCTTTATTTCTGTTGCAACTTTATGTCATACGATCTATTTGGCATGTTGGTTCTTTTATCATGTAAAAATAGTGACTTATGACGTAATTTTATTTGTTAATTATATTGTGTTACCCTGTGTATTTAGCAATGTATGGAAATGATACGAATATTGTTATATATATATGTTAATCACTTATTATAAGACTAACACGATAAACACGTATAAATTTGGAATGCAAATTGCTAGTCCGGAAAAGTACCGACGTCACGGGGGTACCCTTCGTCTCGCCGCCGCCTCCGGCACAGAACTTTGGGCTATCACATGCAATATAAAACATTATTATTCAACGCATATGGTCTTGAACTATCTCTAACATGAGTTTTATGCTGCAGTATGAACCAGCGATTAGAGAAAAAGCAAAGGAAATTGAAGTGCTTAAGAACTCACACGATGAAGTTCTCAGGGAGAAAGAGGCCGACCTTGAAATGGTTATTGAAGGAGAGAGTAAATAACTCAAGAGGATGAAAACCTTGACAATAGTATATGACATGTTTCGTCAGTGGATTGAGGATGAAGCTTCCATCTCGATCAGCAGGGTTAACTTCACCAGCTTCAATCCTTCAGAGATAGATGGTGCATGCAATCAACAACCTAGAGAGGATGCGTTTTCTGGGAACAGGCGGATATGGAAGTGTCTATGAGGCAGTAATTCGGGACAGAACTGTTGCTATAAAGATCCTCAGCAAGGAAAGTCGGCAAGGAGAGCGGGAGTTCATGCAAGAGGTAAGTACCAATAAATAGATAATAGTCCTATGTTAAGTATCATATTAAGAATCACTGAAAAGATTTACCTCCAAGTGACATATTTATCCAATATATATAGCTAATGTGTATTCTTATTCTTTTTCGTGACAATAAATCCGTAAAATGGATCAGGCATCCAAACCTGGTCACTCTCATAGGAGCATGTAGCGAGAAACTCGCACTTGTTTATGAATTTTTACCTAATGGCACGCTGGAAGATCGCCTCAGTAAAGAAGAATACAAGGAATCTTTCTCATGGGAAGAAATTAAGAACCAGGATAGCCACCAGCATATGCTCTGCTCTCGTGTTCCTCCATAACACCAAGCCTAATCCGATCGCTCACGGTGATCTTAAACCAAGCAACATCCTTTTCGATGAAGAAAATGTGTGCAAGCTCAGCGACTTCGGCATTTCCAGACAACTACACTACACCAATGACACGACAACACCTAACCATGTTACAGAAGAACCGCAGGGTAGTGGTCCCTATATGGACCCGGAATGCAGGACCACTGGCAAATTGACTCCTCAGTCAGATGATTTCGCTTTGGGCATCATATTGCTGCAGCTAGTCACAGGGCAAAGATGTAATGGGTTTATGTTAGCATGGTTTCATATTTGGCATATTTTCACACTTGTCCTCTCACCTGCCTGGTATGATTTCACACTTGTCTACTCATCAGCCTGGCATGGCTATACATATGTGTAACCCTTTGTGACTTGAATCAATAAATCATATAGCGTGATTGCTTCAAATATTCCACGCTCTCATGGTATCAAAGCGGTACCGCTCCTGAGCCACCGCCTTCATAGCTTCCGCCGCGCCGCGCCGCCCCTGGGAGATGACCTCGTCTCCATGATCTCTCCCGAGGGCTGCGCAACCCGTAGTTTAAGTCGTATCATTAATCATTCAATCGATGACCAATTAGAGTTTTCCCCGGTCATCTTTAGATCGGGTTTTCTCTACTTTTTCCGATCATAGATCGGTTTGCGTCACCCTGCCAACCTGTCAACGTTTCTCAGCTCCGGACATCACCACCTTGGTTTTGACCTCTCCGGCGCCTCCTCTCCTCCAATGACGTCGTGGCGTGACGTGCTGCGCTCGTCGACATGGCCCTCCCTTCACGGCCTTCCGAGAGCCCCGTCTACCATCGTCATCACGCCGGATCATCATCGCCGGCCCGTCGTGCGCGAGCACGAGCCGTCGCACCACCGAGAGCCCGCACTTGTGGTCATGCCATCGATATACATGGGCTGCTGCTGCATTGCCCCTTAGGGCTGCTGTGTCGCTGCCTGTGCTCATCATTGCCATTGTCAACGCGACCCCGCCAGTGTCACATTTTTTTTCTTTTTTTTATTGCTTTCTTTTTTCTTTTTCGTCCACTCCAACGACAGTCGTCATGTTGCGTGGCCCTCCTACGCCCCGCACCTCCACCGTCGTGAGTCCTTCGACGGCAGTCGCCGTGTTGCATGGCCCTCCTGCGCCCCACACCGCCACCATCGGAGTCCCCTCTCTGTTGTTGCTGCCGCAACCTTTCAAACATTGGCGGATAATGTGTGTTGGAAGTCAACTACCCCGAGCACAACGACGACCTCAACACCCCCTACCGCAACATGGCTTCCTCCTCCACGGCTACGATCACTGTCACCATGCTCTTGGCTACCTCGGCAACAAAGGTCTATCAGTCACCGAGTTTCGGTCCAGTTTGAACATCCGCTCCGCCAACGCTCCAACTACGGGAGGGTGTTAGCATTGTTTCACACATACCTGGTATGGTTTCACACTTGGCATGTTTTCACACTTGCTCCCTTACTTGCCTGGTATGATTTCACACTTGGTATAGTTTCACACTTGCCTACTCATCTGCCTGACATGGCTATATATATTTGCAACCCTTTGTGACTTGAATCAATAAATTGTATAGCGTGATTGCTCTAAATATTTCACGCTCTCAGCTTAAGAAAGCAGGTGCTCGATAAATTGAAAGGTACAAATTTCCAAAAATAGAGAGCATAGAGTGGCAAAGGAAAGTCTTGATAAAAAGGAAGATTGTGGATGCAAAGTTGGTATTAAATGGCCAATTGAAGATGTTGTGAAGATGATATCCCTGGGCATAAGATGCAGTGATCTAGAAAGGAAACAACGCCCATACCTGGCAACTGAAGTGTGGACTGAGATCGAGTCAATGAATGGTCAGGGGAGGTCCCTTCCCGTGTCGATTGCCCGATGGTCTGTTCAACTTCAATCAAGTAGTTACCATGTAGGGCATAAATGATTCAACATCTATGGTGGACATTACAAATGCATGAGCGTGGGTTGTATTTTTCTTTATACTTTTTTAAACAACGGAACATGTTTCTTTATACTTCATCTGCGGAGTTTGATCACAAACATTATTCTGATTTTGTAATCGACTTTATTTGCTATTTGTCTGTCATGTATTCAGATTGTAACAATTCGTATTAGTTACCACCTTTTTTTCCTCTTGAGATGCTTTTCCCATTGAGAACTTATTATTAGTTGCTGTTAGTTGTCGTACTTGATAAATGTATCGCTTTGTCGGTATGTTGCATACTGCATATCTTCTTCTTCTTTGATGGGAACACCTTATCTGTAGGGGCACAACATAACCCGATTTCGAGACCCAGACTTGTCCCTAGGGGTAGACAGAACCTAAAGATCGACAAGTAAGCACCATCTCAATATGCAGAGTTAATTATGCAAAGAGGACATGTCCAGAGGAATTGATTGCTTCATAGCTGTCCAAGATTGTTCAGCTGCGGAGTACTGTAGATGAGTGTACATCGTTGCCAACACATGCTTGAGAGTAAAAGCCAAACTTTATTACAATATAGTGACTTAACGGCCAAGTCTTATAGCGGGGCAGTGGCCCTTACAAAACATACAAAAAGGCACCACAGGCAGACCTGAGTGCAGAACAACCCTAAACCATACGTCAACTTTGTCGTACGCGCCTTCATCTTCGTCGTCACATGTTTCTTTGTAGTCTTGCGATGTGATTTTTGTTTATGTTATTTGCAAGTATGAGTATAAAGTTCTTTCATCGGTTTACCTTGTGAACATGTGACGATTGTACATAGACACAGACCTCTAGTACGTGATCAAATGGATAATTAAGTATTTTGTTATAGAGTTAATTTTGTAAAACCACATCTTTATTGGTCATTATGTTACTTAACCACGTACCACTACTACAAAACAGGCTATACTGGACGGGTAAATCACAGACGGTTCATACGGAACTGTCTGTGTTTACATATCACAGACGGTTCATACTACCACCCGGCTGTGATACTGTCACAGACGGTTATTAACATGACCCGTCTGTGATAATTGAGACATCACAGATGGTTCGTGTTAATAACCGTCTGTGAAAGTTCACAGACGGTTTGTTATAGAACCGTCTGTGATAATAGAGACATCACAGACGGTTCGTGTTTATAACCGTATGTGAACCTTCACAGATGGTTATTAATACGAACCGTCTGTGATGTCTTAATTATCATAGATGGTTCGTATAACAAACCGTCTTTGATATTAATTGTCACAGACGGTTAATGTTAATAACCGTCTGTGATAAATTGTACTATTAATACTTAGACGGTGTCGACACAGATCTGTCTTCATTGCGCTGCATCGGTGGAGCAAGGCGGCCGGCTTTAGGGAGTTCGGGGGTGAAAATATATCGCCGTCTTCTTAGTGATCTAATCAGAGGTTAGTACTCAATTACTTTTAATTATGCTTATATACATATTTTTGTAATGGAAGGCCAGAGATGATAACTTATATGCTATGTAGTAGCGGTAATAATCATTTGTTAGTTGTGTAGCTAGCGTAGATGGATCGAAGCTGGATGTACATTGAGAACCGTGTGAGTGAAGAGTACATTATTGGCGTGTCTGTTTTTAGAAGAGCGACCGAGCTGGATATGTTAAAGAATGGGATAAAATATATGTACTGTCCATGTATTGATTGTGATAATCTCAAGATGTTTAGCAACTCTACGCAGATCGTAGCTCACTTGATTCGAAGGGGTTCCAGAAAAGAGTACAAATATTGGACCAGTCACGGTGAAGAGAAGTGTACACAAGAAACTGGTAGTTATGACATAGTCGAGAGAGACAACGATATACCAGTTGTGGACTATGCTTTTGATCATGAGGCCGCGGATGGATCGCAGGATGACAATCTGGATCAGATGTTACGTGATGCAGAAGGGAACTATAGTGAGAGAGAGTTTGGTAAATTTGAGGGCTTGATGGAGGACTCGGAGAAACCTTTGTTCTCGGGATGCAAGCCGCAATACACAAAGTTGTCATCAGTTCTAGAACTACTGAAATTGAAGGTAAACAATGGTTGGTCCGACAAGAGTTTCACGGCATTGTTAGGTCTCCTAGCGGACATGCTTCTAAAGGGAAATGTGTTGTCGAGAACCACCTACCAAGCTAAGAAGATTCTTTGTCCATTAGGAATGAAAGTAGAAAGAATACATGTATGTCCGAATGATTGTATCCTATACCGTAAAAAGTATGCTAGCTTAAATGTTTGTCCGGTGTGCAAAACATCCCGATATAAGCGTAAAAATGACTCTGATAATGGAAAGGACATCGAGGTGAAGCAAGGACCTCCTGCTAAGGTGTTGTGGTATCTTCCTGTAATCCCCCGTTTAAAGCGTTTATTTGCAAACCGCAAGGATGCAAGAGTGATGCGTTGGCACTTGGAGCAGCATAAGAAAGACGGAATGATAAGACATGTTGCTGATTCTGCCCAGTGGAGGAACATCGATAGGATGTTTGTAGATTTCGGTGTGGAACCGAGAAATATAAGGTTTGGGTTGAGTACAGACGGAATGAATCCTTTTGGTAACATAAGCAAACGACATAGCACCTGGCCCGTGACTCTATGCATGTACAACCTTCCTCCTTTGCTGTGTATGAAGTAGAAGTATATTTTGATGTTACTACTTATCCAAGGGCCGAAGCAACCTTGCAACGATATTGATGTGTTCCTAGCACAATTGGTAGAAGATCTTGCAATACTGTGGAACAAAGGGGTACATGTATGGGATGCGGACAAACGAGAGAACTTTACTCTAAGCGGTATGTTGTTCTGCACTATTAATGATTTTTCTGCTCTTGGTAACCTGTCAGGGTTGAGTACAAAAGGAGCCAAAGCGTGTCCGCACTGCTTAGACTATACCAAGAGTGTGTGGTTGAACAACTCGCGTAAAACTGTGTACGTACGTCACCATAGGTTCCTTCCAAAGTATCTCCCATACCGCAAGATGAAGAAACAATTTGATGGAAAAAAAAAGAAGATAACTCAGTACCAAGACCTTTTAGCGGGAAAGAGGTGTATGATATGGTAAAGGATATAAACGTTGTGCTTGGAAAGGGCATAAATTGAGGAAGAACATGTGGAAAAAAGGTCAATATTTTGAGACTTGCCTTATTAGGAGCACTTAGAAGTTCGCAATTGTATCGATATCATGCACGTAGAGAAGAATGTATGTGACAGTTTGATTGGTCTCTTACTGAACATTCCTGATAAAACTAAGGATGGTGTTAACGCAAGGCGTGACTTGATCGCTATGAACATCAGGACTGAGTTAGCACCGATAGAGACCGATAAAGGCCAGATATACCTTCCCCCAGCTTGGTACATTCTATCTAAGTCCGAGAGAACTGAACTGTTCCAGTCCTTACATGGTGTGAAAGTTCCATCCGGTCACTCCACCAGCATGAAGAAACTTGTTTCCATGGAACATTTGAAATTAATTGGTATGAAGTCCCACAACTGCTATGTGCTAATGACACAAATGCTACCTGTTGCAATTAGAAGTATTTTGCCAAACAAAGTTCGAGTAACAATCATAAGGCTGTATTATTTTTTTAACGCAACTACTCAGAAGGTCATTGATCCCGATGGACTAGATGCTCTGCAAACCGAGGTGGTGACAACTCTATGTCATCTAGAGATGTATTTCCCTCCATCATTTTTTGATATCATGGTCCATCTCATTGTCCACCTTGTGAAAGAGATAAAAATATGAGGTCCCGTGTTTCTACGTCATATGTACCCTTCGAGAGGTACATGGAATTCTCAAGTCCTATGTACGCAATCGATCTCGACCAAGGGTAGCATCATCAAGGTTATACAACGAAAGAGGTCATTGAATTCTGCATCAGCTACATGGCTCAGGTCGATCCGATAGGTGTACCTGTATCTCGTCACGAGGGGAGGCTAAAGGGTATCGGGACTATCGGAAGGAAAGCAATAACTCCGGATCAAAATACGTATGCTCAAGCCAATTTCACGGTTTTACAACACATGACTAAAGTGACCCCATATATTGAAGAGCACAAGGACATGCTACGTCAAGAGAATGCAGGCCAGTCAGAAGTTTGGATCATGAGACAACACAATCGTCAGTCCAACGAATGGTTGAAGGCGCAATTGACTAGGAGGTCGTCAAGTGAAACACTACAATGGTTAGCAAAATAGTCAAAATTTACAATTTTGACATGGCAAGGATATGACATTAATGGCTACATATTTTATACAACAGATTAGGATAAAAAGAGCACAGTGCAAAACTCAGGTGTCCGCATAGATGCCTATGATGCGCACATCAGTACCGCTGGCCCAAGCTCGTACTACGGGCTTATAGAGGAGATTTGGGAGCTTGACTACGTAATTTTCAAGATTCCTCTATTTCGGTGCTGTTGGGTCCATCTCCCACGGGGTGTAAAGGTCGACAAGTACGGTGCCACTACCGTGGACATCGAATATGTAGGATACAAAGACGAATCATTCGTACTCGCGAGGTAAATTGTTCAAGTATTTTATGTAACCGACCCGGTAAATAAGAAGCGTCATGTAGTTCTTCAGGAAAAAAGAAGGATTGTCAGAGTTGAGAATGCTGTGGATGAGAAAGAGTACAATCAATTTGATGATTTGCCTCCATTCGGAGACGGCATCAGGCTCGAGGAAAAACAAGGCGATGAAACAAGCTATATGCGTGTCGATCATCATGAAGGGCTTTATTTAAAATGAAATAGCTATGTGTAATAAATGTAACTATATATGTTTTATTGTAATTGTAAAATGACTTAGGAACTGTGATGTATTTGTGAATTTGCATTTATATATATAGGTGAATTGAATGCTGGTAGGTGTAGTTATATTCATTACACTCTGTGAGAGGTCTTATTGAATGTTGGTAGTGTAGTTACAACAGCCAGCCGGCAAAGGTTTATTACAGACAGCCAGTGGGCAAAGGCTTATTACAGACGGTTATAAACTTAGAACCGTTTGTGATAGTTTTTACAGACGGTTCTAAGCTTATAACCATCTGTGATATTATATTATTACAGACGGTTATAAGTTAAGAACCGTTTGTGATAGTAATACTATCGCAGACGATTATAAGTTACGAACCGTCTGTGATCGTCATACTATCACAGACGGTTCGTAACGTATAACCGTCTGTGATAATATAATATCACAAACGATTTAGTTATAAAACTGTCTGTGATAGTTTTCCTTATAAATACCCCCAGATAGGGCACAGATTTTGGACTCACGCACTCTAGATCTCCAGCGCCCTTGGTATATTATTGCTCTCTCGCGCCGCCCTTTCCTCCCGACGCCGCCGCCGCCGGTCACTCCCGACGCAGCTCCCTCCCGACGCCGCTCCCTCCCCCGACTCCGGTGCCCTCCTCCCCCGACGCCACTCCCTCCCCCGAGCCTGGTGCCCTCCTTCCCTGACGCCGCTCCCTCCCCCAAGCCCGGCTCCCGCCCCCGACTCTAGCTCCCTCCTTCCCCGCGAGCCCGGCGCCCTCCTCCCCCGACTCTAGCTAGGTTTTAGATTTGTTTCATGTAGCTAGTTGTTTCATGTTTCATATAGAATAATGAAGATATCATATATTGATATATATGCTACATTGTCATATTGATATGTGTGTGTGTGTATATGAAAAAATACTTTCTACACCTGAGTGTAATTACACCCACCTCTAATATACCACCTAAATGAATTTGAAATACTCCTTTATCACTTTGAATATATTCATATACTAATTATAAGATACTTCAATGTGAACTACATGAAAAAATTGCAAGTGAGTCCATAGTTTTTAGCGTATTTTGTAAATACCTTCATATACGCACATAAAAAGGAGTATATTTAAAAAAATATACATACTATCTCTGAAAAATTGTTCATACCACCTAGATGATCTTAAATACTCGTATACTATACATACATACTCTCTGTTACGCGAGATACTCCCTACGTTGTGAGATACGATATAGGTGTAATTATACCCTGTGTAGAAAAGAGACTTCCTATATATATATTGATATGTGTGTGTGTGTGTCTATATATATATATATATATCTATATCTATATATATATATATATCTATATCTATATATATATATATATATCTATATATATATATATATATATATATATATATATATATATATATATATATATATATATATGCTACATTGTAATATTGATATATATGTCATTTAATTTACACATGTGGATTGATGAATATGTTAAATCCATTTGTCATTTGTATTTGGATATGTGTTATATTTCAAATGGCATGTTCAATTCATATGATTACATACATGTTATGACATTTGTATTTCGATTGATGTCATCTTTGTGCTCACATAATCATACTAGAATTATATTACTATATATGAATTATTAGCAGCTATAGTTGGATATGTGTTATATTTCAAATGGTATGTTCAATTCATATGATTACATACATGTTATGACATTTGTATTTGATTGATGTCATATTTGTGCTCACATAATCATACTAGAATTATATTGCTATCTATGAATTATTAGCAACTATAGCTAGAGATATACCACACCTCACTGCGTCCACATAGTCATCCAAAAATATATGCCACATAGACCTTCAAAGGGCTTGAAGCTAGTGACACACTCTAGTGTATCCGTTTTAATGAACTGGATACACTAGTTTATGTCATTTGCTTCATAGAACTTTGCTTAGGCCCACACCTCACTGTGTGCACACAGTCGTTCAAAAATTTTTAGTAGATGCCATATAGACCTTTAAAAGGCATGAAGCTAGTGACACACTCTAGTGTATCGGGTTCAATGAACTTGATACACTAGTTTATGTCATTTGCTTTATAGAACTTTGTTTAGGCCCACACCTCACTGCGTCCACACAGTCGTCCAAAAATTTTTAGTACATGCCACATAGACCTTCAAAGGGCATAAAGCTAGTGACACACTCTAGTGTATCCGTTTCAATGAACTGGATACACTAGTTTGTGTCATTTGCTTCATAGAACTTTGTTTAGGTCCACACCTCACTGCGTCCACACAGTCGTTTAAAAATTTTTAGTACATGCCACATAGACCTTCAAAGGGCATGAA
Source organism: Melocanna baccifera (assembly GCA_036346265.1). Taxonomy (NCBI): domain Eukaryota; kingdom Viridiplantae; phylum Streptophyta; class Magnoliopsida; order Poales; family Poaceae; genus Melocanna; species Melocanna baccifera. Next base: position 72,322 of record JAYEVJ010000134.1, on the reverse strand, counting down.
GCTAGTGACACACTCTAGTGTATCCGTTTCAATGAACTGGATACACTAGTTTGTGTCATTTGCTTCATAGAACTTTGTTTAGACCCACACCTCACTGCGTCCACACAGTCGTCCAAAAATTTCTAGTACATGCCACATTCAAAGGGCATGAAGCTAGTGACACACTCTAGTGTATCAGCTTCAATGAACTTGATACACTAGTTTGTGTCATTTGCTTCATAGAACTTTGTTTAGGTCCACACCACACTACGTCCACACAGTCGTCCAAAAATTTTTAGTACATGCCACATAGACATTCAAAGGGCATGAAGCTAGTGACACACTCTAGTGTATCAGCTTCAATGAACTTGATACACTAGTTTATGTTATTTGCTTCATAGAATTTTGCTTAGGCCCACACATCACTGCGTCCACACAGTCGTTCAAAATTTTTAATACATGCTGCAATTGTTAGCTACAAGGTCTATTTGGAAGGCCCATAGCTCACTGCAGTAAATTTTTTTCTTAGAAGAGAGATGACGTCCTCACAGTTTTCGTCGTCGTCATCTGGGTCTCACGCTCCCAAGATTGGGAAAACTAAGCGTGGCTGAGGAGTATTGAAAAGGCCAGATGGCCGAATGACCATCACGGTGGTCTCTCCGGATGGGGTCCCTCTGTAACCGAAGAAAGCAGTGGCATCATTTCGGAGTACCTACGGGATAATTAGAAGGGAACGGATCCCCATCACCATAGCAAGCTGAAGAGAGTTGTCAGAGGAACACAAAAATCAGCTGTGGGAGGAAGTTACACATTCGTTCGAGATCCCATCGTAAGTACAGAACTCGTATGACGCACACGCCTCGCAATGGAAAAAGCATGGAAGAATTTTAAGAGCACTCTTGTGACGCGACGCGCCAAGGATCTCACGCCTTCATGAAGTATTCTTTCGTGTCGCGAAACATGGGAGGCCTTTGTGCGATGAAGACAACGATCGAATTTGAACAACAAAGTGCGCGCACAAGGCTATCCAATCACAAAACACTCACCCTCATAGACTCGGTATCGCTGGGTACGCGGTAAAATCCGCAGTTGGAGGATGCAGACGCAGGTCGCACTGACGGAGGCCTCCCCGCCATTTGCCAGGATCACAAATGAGCACGCTCGAAACTGGTTAAGAGCGAGGTCATCAACCACATCTTCGGGTGTCTCTTTCAAAAACCCCGCAAATGAGGAAGTATCCCAACGCCTGGTAAAATATGTTAAACTACATAGTTGTTAACACCTCTTGAACTTCATGGGTTCAAAAATAACATGATTAATTGCCTTTTAAAGCAATCATTGACTACCGAATCTCCTCGTGGATCCTTTCAAGAATACAGAGAGAGAGATTTACTATCACAGGCCTTGGAAAATAAGGAGTACCTAGGTTGCACACAAACCGTCTGTGATATTGTGTGTATCATAGACAGTTAAAAACAACAACCGTCTGTGATACGGACACAAACCGTCTGTGATATTGTGTGTATCACAGATGGTTAGGAACAAGAACCGTTTGTGATATTATGTGTATCACAGACGGTTATTGTTTTTAACCATCTGTGAAAGTAGACTATCACAGACAGTTGTTTGCAAAAATTGTCTGTAATGTAAGTTATTATAAACGGCTCGGGAGCCGTCTATGGTAACCACCTATTATCACTGACACATAAAAACAGACGGTTCGAAAATCGTCTGTAATGACGGTTCTAAACTGTCTGTGATAGGCCTGTCTGTAGCAGTGTACAATCAAACAAATCAGGTAGATGCATGCACACATTCACATCTCTGATCGAGTGGAACGCTTACCAGTTCCTATGGGCAAAACCAATGTCAAGCCCTAGACACTTGGTCACCTGCATGTCCTCGTCAAATAATTAATCCTCCTGGCATTACCTCCTATATATGCACAATGCGCGATGTGTGACTGTGTGCATGCATGGGCAGCATGTACGGTTGTTAGTGCTGTGCAAACCACAAACACAGACGAGACTTCGTCGGTCGTCACCGGCGTATACTGACATGATTAATTAGATGGATGTTGATTGATAGAAGTGATGTTGGTGAGTAGTGGTGCGAGTAGAGAACAAGTGGTATATGGATCTTGTAGGACTTTGACTTATCGATAGTTAATGTTGATTGATAGGAGTGATGTTGTGAGTAGTGAGTAATTATTGGACTTGATTTGTCTGTAGTTACTGTTGATTGATAGGAGTGATGTTGGTAAGTAGTGAGTAATTATTAGACTTGACTTGTCGGTAGTTACTTTGGATTGATAGAGTCATGTTAGTGACTAGTGGAGGAAGTAGATAACAAGTGGCATATGCATCTAGGGGGCGAGTTATTGTAAAGACCTCGTGATAATCTCTTCATCTGCGTGACCAAGCAATCACGTGGACCCGTCGGGTTGATTATCTCTTGTGGGTAAATATGTACAATTTCTGCAGAGTATAAATTATTCGAACAACCGTGCTCACGGTCGTGGGCGGACATGAGAACTTCCTTGAGTTAGTTCTATTTTAAAAAACTTTTATGGATGGGATAAATACCTATCAGAGAGAAGTACTCTAACTTTAATTTTTCCTGGAGAGACGTACCCCGCCGTGCGCTTCCCCCTACCGTGTTCTCCCCCGAGCCCCATGCTCCCTCTTCGGCCCCCGTCGTGTGATTCCCCTGTCGCCATGTTCTCCCCCGACCCCTACTATGTGCTCCCCTCGCTGCCGTGTCCTCCCCTTGGGCCCCGTGCTTGCAGGCTTGCTTGTCGGCTAGATGTGGCAGTCTAGGTAGGCTGTGGCCGTCTTTGGCGATCAGGAGCAGGTGGCGATACGGCGTCTTGCGCTGTCGCCGCCTCCACACGCTGCGGCCATCACCAAGGACTCCTACCTCAAGACGATGGCCACCACCAATTCTTGCTACTACTGGCTGAAAAGATTGTGCGACTCACAAGCCCATTTGTGCTAGCTCGAGCTAGGAAATGAGCCAAGTCGAGCAGGGTTTCTAACTCGTCTCCTAAACAAGCTGCAGCTCCGGGCGAGCTCAGTCGAGCCTAGCTCGAGCCGGCTTGGCCCGTTCTCATCCCTAGTTCTCGGCTACAACCTTCAGTGTGTTGCATTGGATTTCATGGTTCGACACGGATCGAACATCATACCAGATTCTTTCCTCAAATCCCAGCTACTTAGTGTGACCCATAGGTCAAAGAGCGACTTTGGTGTCGCGCGTAGCTCCGTTCGTTGAGGCACCAGGTGCTCTTGTGTGGATATGTCTTTCATTGGGCCAAGGAACAACGAGGGCTTCTCGTTTGTGGGGCTCCTATACGCAAAGAAGCCGGTAGACTAGCCAAAGGACCTTTATATCCATGGTCTCCTTTCTAATAATGTCAGTTATTGACTGTGTTCTTTTTAACTTTTTTATTATTTTTTATATAGTTTCTTTAAAAGTTAAAGTAAATGTGATAGTTTCTCTAAGTAACTTTCTGAGCTCAAAATTGTAAGTGATTTTCTGAACTCAAAATTGTATGTGCACTACTACAAAAAAAAGTTTATATTAGACGTCCCATCACAGACGGTTCATAAAAACCGCCTGTGTTAAATGCAATCACAGATGGTTCTTGATAAAAACCGTCTATGATAACTTCATTATCACAAACGGTTTGTATTACAAACCGTCTGTGATATGTTTCCCGACTCGCACATCCCTAAAATTTTATAATTTCCCGTTTGAGTTCGAGTAGTATTCCGTTTTGACACACCTTCATTAAAACGGTCATAATTTTTGCATCGGTGTCTATTTTCGATGTTCTTATACTCGTTGGAAAGCTAATGACGAGTCCGATCCAAAAAAATAATTGGCTTGCACTAGTTGACCTCGAAGACCCCCAAAATCGGCCATCTTTAGCCTCAAATTTGCATCGTAAGTTTTTGATTTCTGTTTTTTTGCCAAAATTTTCGCTCTTTCCTTCTAAATTTAAGATTCGTCTCAACTGCAAAGTTGTAGATCTCGTCAAAACCATTCAAATGAGTATATATAAGCCATACAAAACTTTGTTATTTCATATTTTGAGACTAGTTATTTATATTGTGTTTATATATATATATATATATATATATATATATATATATATATATATATATATATATATATATATATATATATATATATATATATATATATATATATATAATATCATAGACGGTTCGTGATGAGAACCGTCAGGATATTATTACGCATTTGCTTACCAAGAATCGTCTATGATAAACTCTGACCGCTGGGCCCGTCAATCCTCCCCAACCCAATTCCAGTGAATAAAAACCGACTAATCCACACCCCACGGATCGTAGTTCTTCCTCCTCTATAAATACTCACCGAACACATCCGCCCCTTCCCTTCAAATGCTCCTTAAGCTTTCTCCCTCCATTGTTTCTTCTAGTATTTGATTATGGGGTTTAGGTCTCCATCGTAGCCTCCATTGTTGCTACTTTGTTAGGTTTAGGACTGCCCGGGAGTTTACAGTGAGGTGGCCACCAAGAAGGCTTTTACCCGAGCTGCATCAGGGACGAGCTTCCATTAGGATATCTGATTCTTCTATTTTCTTTCTTTTCTATTACTCGATTTGTAATGAAAATAGAATGTTCTCTGCTATTGTAATTGTGGATTGTAATCTTGTAATGTTGTAATGGTGGATTGCAATAGAAATAGAATGTTCTCTGCTATGTTTGATATCGTATTTGCTAGTTTTCAAAAGGCATAGTTAACATTTTCTAAGGCTAACTGAAAAATAGAAAAAAAATAGGTATGGATTGAACTATCATAGACGGTTTTGTAGTATAAACCGTCTGTGATTCACACATCACAGACGGTTCTAAAATTAGAACCGTCTGTGATAATATTTTTCACAGACGTTTCTAGTTACAAACCATCTATATTGTATTTATCACAGACGGTTCACAAACCGTCTGTGACAACCTTCGATTATCACTGACTCATAAATTCAGATGGTTCAGAAAACCATATGTGATAATGATTTCTGAAGTAGTGGTGCCTTCTATGTTGATAGCTCCGTTGTCTAAAAAAACACAGATAAAGTGATCTGCTATAGTAAAAAAACTATCAGCTAAAACCTGAAAAATGGATTGGTATCAATTTATCCTATTAAAACAAGTTAAAACTGAGTTGTATTCGACTGGTTAATCCCATCGCCCCGACCAAGTACCCCTGGAATCTCCATGCAATATTCGACCTCCTCCACTGCTTCTGTTGCCCTGCTCAGGTGCAATGCGAAGCAACCTTCTCTCTCTATTCCTAGCATCCTCCTTGTAAATGTCTTACCTTTGTTGTTTCGTGGTCACTGAAATCGAAACTAAAGTCAGGGGAGCGTTTTGGTGACCCCACAAGATTTTTTCTTTCATAGGTAGAGGCCCTAAAACTACCGAAAATCCATTAGAAAAATCCACAAAAAGGTTTGAGCCCTTGTTGGTTTTTAGTTGCCTTCTGGGTTTCCCTTCTCTCCTTCATTTTTCTTGCTTCATTTTGGCTGTAAGGATGAGTAATTGGTGGGATAAAGTCATCTTGGATGGATCCATCAATCTAGCAACCGAAGTTGGATGTTTTACCTGGATTTCTTCTCCTTTTTTCTAGTTAGGGTTTGCTAAAGTTAAATCCCTTAGTTTTCATCCACCAAGTTTTGATTTTTGGCTTTGTATTTGGTGTTAATAAGTGTTGATCAAATATTCGAGCATCTAATTAAAGAATTCAAGTTTTGTTTGTGCTATTGCTTACGGCTCTGAGGTTGCATTTTTGCCATTTTTTCCGGTTTGTGTTTGTTTCGTTTGGGTTAATTTTCTCTCGTGTCTTCTGCTGCGTAAGTTGTTCAACTAGTACGGGAGTTTGAAGCGAGTACTAGCGGAGATTTTGTTTTTTTTTGAACACTACTAGTGGATAAAATTTTCTCTACGCATATACATCGAATTAGCTAGCTTGGTTCCCTCTCTGATGTGACTTCAGTGATTTCATTAATTACAGAGACATAACCTCGGGGCAAACATATCAACCGTACCCCGCTCAGCGTCTGCAGAAGAGTCGGTGCTGAGCAGTGAGTGGTGCCTTTTTCTATTAATTTTTTTGTTTTTTTAAATTTTTATATTATTTGTGATAGATTAATATGTTTTTTATTTTTAAAATTTAATTATATTAAATAAACCAATTCAATTATAGTAAAAAAAATTAGTTAGTTATAGTAAAAAAAAATTATAAATCATCGCTATCTTTAAGAAGAATTGTAGACCTATATAGTTGCCTACTTAAGCAATGGACTAGTCAATTAAGCAAGTATGTTCCATAGCCAGAAACAGCCGTCCCGAACACGTATCCCCCTGTTCGCAACAATCGGTTTTGCCGTCCCGAACACGTATCCCCCTGTTCGTCAACAATCGGTTTTCTCCGAGATTCATAAATACAGCTTTGCACCGCGGTGGGCTTTTCACAGCTCACAGTCATCCGTTGTGCGCGCTGGCATGCTCCGCCGGACGTAGTGCCTCTGCAGCAGCCTCTTCTCCGACGGTCGAAAAGGATCCTCCGGTGAGACTTTTCTTTTAGCATTTGCATACTGATCCAACATCTTGCTTGCTGTTGCATGTGTCTATGCATATCTTTCTGTATCTGAATTTTCTTATTGCTCTTGAGTTTCCATGGAGGACAAATGTCATGTGAAAGACGTGCTACTGTTAAAACCTCATGAAAACTAAGGTGTGCAAGTATTCAAAAGGATTTTAAAATAAATTCGAGGTGTAGGTGACGTCATGTCTTTGTAAAACCGTGCGAATGAGTTTGTTAAAAAAATTTTGCACAGCTAAATGAGATGAACTCTCCTACATCTAGTAATTTATTTTAGAATCTTAGAAACATTCCACACCTTGCTTTTTGCAGGTTTTCAGTACTAGCAGGTTTTCACCATGCGTGTACGTCTTAGCGGTACTGTTTTTTTGCGGCATCTAAAAACCGTTTTTGACTTTTGGTATAGTAACTAACTTTTAAACGGAGTATTTTTTAAGATGGGGTTTACAGGTTAATTGTAGTACATAGTAAAAAACTAATATCTGTACCATCAAAAATCGCAAGCGAGTATCTCTCTTTCCGCGATCTCTGTCGCAAACAGCTAAAAAACCATCAGCCGCAGCCAAAAGCCATCAGCTGCAACCAAAAAGAACAGGCCCTATAAAGTTCAAGCTTATAGCTTTTTGCTGGTATAGTAGCTTTTTGATATAGTTGTTTGTAGCTGTTTCAGTGTAATTAAATTTTCAAAATAAAAAAAAAGTTTATATCACCATTGAGAATGTAAAGAAATTAGAAAAAAACAAAAAAGCTAAAAAAATAAACCAAAAAACTAGAAAAAAACAAAATTAAGAAGCTTAAAACTTAAGCATGGATACTGCACATGGTGAGGCCAATAAATTATACTCTGAAAGATCGAATATGGTAACAGAAGGGGGTGAATAGTGTCAACTGAGAATTTTTTCCTAATATTCAAGATTATATCCTCAAACACCTACAGATATGTATAATACAGAATCTATAATACAAAATCCCCAGCTAAAAATCAAACTAACTAGCCCAAATCAATAAAACTTAGAATCTAACTCTTCTCGACGGTATAACCGGCCTTATAATAGCGGTCTGACTAGTTGCTACAGTAAAATCAGGATAATGAATAGTGTTTTCAGCCTGACTTCAAAAATAAAATCGAGAGAACTTTTAATCCACAGATCCAAATGATATGAAATTTTGTATAGATCTTCTCTAAATTATTGTGAACTTATTCCAACAAACGATCATGAAAATCACGATCAAAGTTGAGATTTTTTTAGTTTGTTAGAAGGATACACAGAAACCGTATCAAAACACCAAGTGGTGAATCCAACTTGCTCGTGGGTAGATGATGACTAAGATAGCTCTAGATGTATTCCAATATGTCACAGCAAGTTAGAACATCGAAGAACTTGATCTAAAAACAATTGAAACAAGAAATTACTCGTAGAGATCAAAATCAAGCAAAAACAGATTTCTTAATGAACTTACTATCAAAATACCTAGATGATAAGATCTTGATTTTTAAAAGTTATCTTCATCTCAATCACGTTCTTAGTACAACAAGATGAAAAAGAGAGAAGATGAGAGATCAAAACCAACCGAAACAAAATCAAATCAATCAAAATATGAAATAGATAAAGAGATCATCAAAGATTGATGTATTGCCACTTGAAGAGGTAGGTTTTATAGCCACTTCACCTTGAAGGACAGAGAGCACACCATGCACTCCAAACCATAACCCTAAAATATGAAGGCACAAGAGAGATGGGTTGGACGGTTAACAATATGTCTCCATCCTAACCCCCTTTTGTAGATGGTCTGGTTAGCCCTATCGATTCCTTAGTGGATACTATCTACTTAGCACAATGGAGAAAACTCGTTAATCTCACGTACACGAGTTTTAACTCACACTGTCACTTATGCACGCTTTTCAAAGCGCATAAGCCCGAATCCATTAAATCCGTTATCTTGACCCATCTCGATCAAATCAGCTCTATCTTAACCTAAACCACTCTCCAACGCGTTTCCCACGCGCTGTGGTTTTGATCCAAGGTGGTTTCTGATATTTTAGCCAAACTACCAAAATACCCCTCGTTTACCTGATCATCACCATCCATTGCAAGCAATCGCCATGCTCGCCACGTGTAGCTGAATCACTAGCTTGCCACGCGTCTCCATGTCTCTTCCGTTCTAGTTCCATCGAACCACGGCTTACTTAGACCGTTCTAACCTCATGGTGCAATCCCGCCGTTCGAACTCGCCTTCAACATTTCCCACTTTTCTTGTGCCATGCTTGAGTAAAACTAGTCACAAGATCTAACAAGACATGATTTAATTGAAGATGTTCATATTTAATAGAATTAGCATGGCAAAAGTTAAGCTATACATAGGATAACATAATAAATCTAGCATGCTAGCATAAGACATGGCAAAATATAAAGCAAGATATCATGTTACATAAGGATAATAGTCAAGACTCTATGTATTTATTTTACAATGCACATTGCTGAATTTAAAATACAATATGATGCAATAAAGATGCCAGCTCCCCCTCAGCAAGCGATTCAATTTTAGAAACATTTTCATTCAAATTGAGTTATGTTAACATTAAGCTCAAGAGAATCACAAATTAATCCCCCTGAACCAAAACATAGACAAGATAAAGAAGCTTGGAAAGTCGAAGAAATGGTAGTCCTCAAAGCATAGACAAGATAAGGAAATCACTATAGCTCAGACTCGCTCTCATCTGCCCCATATGACTCTAGGACTATTAGTTAGACATCTAAACATAAAGGAGTAAACACGTTCCCTGTCTACCTAGGAGCCCAACCTGCTAGACCTAAAAGAAGTGAGTGAACTCATCCTAGGGAGAAGAGAAGCAACTAATGAGCAGCATCCTAGAATTACAAGATGAGAGGAAGAAGTCTAACCAACTGAGAATTAAAATCACTCTGGTTTATACTAGAAAGACTAACCCAAATGCACACATGAGTAAAATGCAATAGAAAGTAAATGTATATATAATACAGAAAGTACATGAAACTCCCCTCAGATTAAGCCATAAGGACATACCACCCTAAATTCTCCTCGCAAGGTCATGAACCTCGAGCTATCTAAAAGCTTAGTGAAAATATCAGCCAACTGATGGTCACTTTCCACAAAATAAAGCATTATGTCACCCTTCTCCACATGTTCTCTAAGGAAATGATATATAATGTCTATGTACTTGGTTCTAGAGTATTGTACTGGGTTCTTGGCAATGTTAATGATATAAGTGTTATCACAAAAAAGAGAGACGCTATCTATGGTTAACCAAAAGTCCCGCAAGGTCGAAATCATCCAAAACACATGACTACAACAACTAACAGCTGCAACATACTCGGTCTTTGTGGTAGGCTATGCAACACTGGACTGCTTCCTAGAAGATCAAGAAATAAGAGAAGTATCAATGAACTGGTAAGTGCTAGAAGTGCTCTTCCTATCTATCCTATAACCAACAAAGTCTGCATAGGAGAAGGCTCTATGGGAAAAATAGGAAGTAGAAGAGTACTAGATACCATAGTTTAGAGTACCTCGAAGGTACCTGAAGATGCACATCACCACCTAATAGTGAGAGGCATGGGGAGAAGCATGAAATCAAGCGCACAGACACACGGCAAAGTGTATGTCTGGTCTCGAAGCAGTGAGGTACAAAAGGGAGCCAATTATACTGTAGTACTCCTTCTAATCTACATGCTTGCCATCGTCATCAGGATCAAGTGTGATCGAGGTCACCATCAGAGTTGACACCAACTTACCATCACTCATGTCGAACCGTCTCAGGAGGTCGCGAGTGTACTTGCCTTGATATAAGAAGGTATCTTCTCGAGTCTGCTTGATCTAGAAGCCGAGGAAGAAGCTCAACTCGCCCATCATGCTTGTCTTAAACTCTATGCTCATGACATCGAAAAATTGGAAAACAAGAGCATTAGAGGAGTCACCAAAGATAATGTCATCCACATACATCTGAATAAGTAAAAGGTTATTGACATGCCTACGAATGAACAAGGTCTTATCTACCTTAACCATCTCAAACCTATGACTCAAGAGATATGACTTAAGTCTCTCACACCAGGCTCTAGGAGCTTGCTTAAGTCCATACAAAGCTTTGGAAAGCTTGAAGATATGGTTTGGGTATTTGGGGATCTCGAAACTTGGAGGCTATCTAACATAGACATCTTCCTCAATATACCCATTGAGAAAGACACTCTTGACATTCATCTGGTACAATTTAAAACCCTTAGACGCTGCAAAGGCAAGCAGAATCCAATGGCTTCTAGCCTAGCTATAGGGGCAAAGGTTTCCTTAAAGTTTAAACCCTCAACTGGAAAAAAAAACCCTAAGCTACTAGTCTAGTCTTGTTTTGGAATAACTACCCCATCCTCACTCTACTTGTTTTTAAAGACCCACTTGGTTCTTATGACGTTGTGACCATTAGGGGGCTCAACAAGTGACCAGACCTTGTTTCTCTCAAAATGCTCGAACTCCTCATGCATGGTATTGACCCAAAACTCACCAGATAGTGTATGACAAATATCCTTGGGTTCTAAAGTGGCGACAGATGCAAAGTGTAGACAAAAAAGAGAAGAGCCAGATTTTGAGCGCGTGACACACTCATGAAGATTTCCTATCATCTGCTCAGAGGGATGATGACGCTTAATGTGCCGTGGAGGTCCTGGATGAGAAGAAGTGACCTCTACCTCATGAGCTGAGAAGGTAGGAGCAAAGCCACAAGCTTCAAAAGAATCAAAAGGTAAGGGTTGATCTCCTTGAGGCGCAGTGGTAGAAGCAGGCACCTCAAGGGAAGGAAAGACTGGATCAGGTAAGAAACCTTCATCTCTATCCTCATCATCTACAAAGATAGTCTCGGACTGCACAACTGGACCTAAGATGTCGCGCCTAGTGCCAGAACTGGCTTCATCGAAAATAATCTCACAGGTCTCTACTATCCTACTCGTCTCGTAGTTTCAGACCATATAACCCCACGAAGAAGTTGAGTAACTCAGAAAGATACCATTAGATAAATATGACTCGAACTTATCTAGATTCTTAGACTTCAGAATAAAATACTTGCAACCGAAAACACGAAAATGAGAGATATTAGGCTTTCGCCCATACCTCAACTCATAAGAATTGTGATGTAAGTATGTCCTCAGAAAAGCTCTATTCGAAATATGGCATGTTGTGGCTATAGCCTCAGTCCAAAATTTCTAGGTGTAGCATACTCATCAAGCATCGTCCTAACAATCTCGACCAAGGTACAGTTCTTCCTCTCCACAACGCCATTTTATTGAGGGACGTGCAGAGACGAGAACTGATGCTGTACATTTGTCTCATCACAGAAGCTTTCAAAGTAGGAATTCTTAAACTCCATGTCATTGCCACTGTGAATCGCTCGTAAGGCACCAGGGAGCTCAATAGACAACCTACTAAACAACCCACGAAAATGACTGAAGGTCTCATCCTTCAACATTAAGAAAAACACCTAAGAGAACCTTAAGAAGTCATCAACCACAACAAGAATGTCCATATGAAGAAGGTGTCCTGGTGCATCGGTCATAGTCACAGTTACTGGGGAATGAGAAGCGGCAACCATCTTATCATGCCGGCAAGGAGCACAAATTATGTCTTTGACCATCTTGAGTTTAAGCATACCACGAATAAGACCATGGTCGCTAACTCAGGTCAAGTGATCAAAGCTAATATGACCATGTCTCCTATGCAAAAAAGAGAGATCACGAGACTCTGAAGCAACTAAGCACTTGAGAGAATCACTAGAGGACTCAAGAAAATTAGCAGAAAAGATCCTTCCAAACCTAGAAATCTCGCAAACTAGACTCCTCAAAGAGTCAAGAATTTTGCATGCATTTTTCTTAAACCTTACCTCGAAGTCGTCATCGGTAAGCTGAGAGATAGAAAGCAAATTATACCGCAGCTTACTCATTAAGGCAACATCCTTAAGAATAAAATAATCATTAATGCGCACAGTACTATCCACTTTATAGATGGTCTCGCCAGCCCCATCAATCGCTTAGTTGATACTATCCACTTAGCACAATGGAGAGAACCCATTAACTCCACATATATGGGTTTTAACTCACCCATGTCACTTATGTACGTTTTTCAAAGCGCATAAGCCTGAATCCATTAAATCCTTTACCTTGACCCGTCTCGATCAAATCAGCTCCACCTTAACCTAAACTACTTTACAATGCGTCGCCCACATGCCGCAATATTGACCCAAGGTGGTTTCAAATATTTTGGCCAAACTATCAAAATACCCCCTGTTGACCCGGTCATCACCATCCATTGTAAACAATCACCATGCTCACCACTGTAGGTGCACCACTAGCTTACCATGCGTCACTAAGTCTTTCCCGTCCTGATCCCACTAAACCACGGCTTACTTGGACCGTCCAAGCGTCATGATGCAATCCCCCTATTCGAACTCGCTTTTAACATTTTTCGCCTTTCTCATGCTATGCTTGAGCTCACCATCTCACCGGGCATCCTCGATCGTTCTAGGCCTCAACTCATCCATGAGCCTAGTCTTGATCCTCGCTATTGACCACAATTAACTCCAAGCGATCCTGCACACCTAAAGACAAAAAAATCGTTTTCGAACACAAGTTCTTCATAACCTGACTCACGTTAGCTGAAACATACATCATGCAACTTTAATGCAACGACTCAAGTCATCCCAACTCAATCTAAGACTCGAAATCCAAAATTTTTAATTTCTGCTCAAAACCAATTCTACCAAAATGTGATCTTTGCAAAATCAAATAACCACTCCACAAACATTGCAATAGTTCATCACAACAATCAACAAGACCTCACATGGTCCTTCATACTCGCTCTGTTCTTTTTTACTTGGCGTTTTTTATTTTTTTGGTCTCTAAGATGCGACTTTCACTGCTATTTTTTTATAACTTATACTAAGATATGCTAGTAAAATTATAATATTATAAAAGTATTTTTAACGACAAATCAATGACGTAACTTTCTTATAGTCAATCTAAATAATTTTGAATCTATTAAGGATCAAGCTTTAAAATATTTGATAGCACGAATTCTAGAAAATCAAGTAAAAAACGAAATAGGTAGCGCTCAGTTTGGCTGTGGCTTATAGTTTTTTTACTGTAGCTGGCTTATTTTTTAGTATAGCTGAGTTGGCTTATTTGATATAATTAAATAAAAAATGTAAAAATAGAAAAAACATGTTAGCTCATCACGGACAATGCAAAAGAATATGAGAAAAAAAAGAAAAAGCAAAAAGTCTAAAAAATCTAAAAAAATTATAGAAAAAGACGAAATTACTGAATAGTGAAAAAAAATAAAAGCTAAAAGCAGAAATTGACTTTAAACTGTTTTGAGCTGTGCGTAAAGCCGGATAGACCTACAGCGTCGCACATGGGAATATCATCCGCGTTTTCTACTTTGGAGGAAACCAGTGGGACCACCGGATTAAATTAAGTGCTTGCTCTGTTCGTTCTTATTGTCTCCTCTCTGCGCCCTGTTTTTTTTTTTTTTGCTTTTACTTTTAGCTATTGCCTTCTCGAGAAGTTTAAAGGGCAAAGATCGAAATGAGATGTTCTCTTAAAACAAATTTTTTAAACGGTTTTTTGATCTTAAAATTTATTGGAATACGCGTAGGCTACGGAAGCAGAAAACAAAACTTTTCTACCGCACACCCAAGAACATCATGCTAAGGAAGGATCATGGATCGTTACCACTTAGACGCCAGCAGCAATGAAGAAGAATTGAAACCGATCCAATCTCGCGTCGAGGAGGTAGTAGGAAGTAGCCGATCGTCCCAACAGATCGCTCTCCCACGCACGCCGATCAAGATCGCAACGAGCAGCGCCCACACCGTATCCACACGCCCGGGCCGAACGCCGATCGCGAGTGTACTAGCACTCGTGGAGCAGCTAGGGTTTGGCTCGGGAGGTGGCGACTAGGGTTTTGCTAGATGTTAACCGGGACGAATCCTCCGCCCCTCACCTCCATATATAGACCTTCACGTGGGCCTCGTGGACCGAGGCCCAATAGGAGTCTATTCGATCTCTATCCGAATTGAGCCCATATCCGAATCATATTCGAATTAGTGTTCCAACCCGTTAAGCGTGCGACCACAGAGGTTCACGATACTTGGTCGTGACCCGAAACGCCTTTCCAGCTACCATGTTAATAGCGGCCTCTAGTAAGACATATTAACCCCAAAGTATATGTAAAGATCATATCGATCGAACTCGTAATGTTCTCTCATGTACGAATCCTTTGCCTCACGATATAGATTGAGCTCAAGGCGAGACTGTGTCATCCTCTTAATAGCTCAATCACTCTCTCGATTCCGTGATGGATTATAAACTCGTGATTGACTCTCAATCACCTTGGCATGGCCATGCACTTTCATAATCCATTACATCGAGGCCCAGAGATATCTCTCCCATAAGGAGGGGCAAATTCTATCTTGATCATTCACATCCCACTACATGTTTCATGGCAAACCCGAAGACTACTTTTATGACTACCCAGCCATTCTGAGTAGTGTTTAGTAGTCCCAAAATAAGCTACTACTCATGTTGGGAACCATGATGATCTCAAGTCTAAGGACTCTACATAAACACTACTTGAGACCAACCGATGACACATGGAATCTCTGCAGTTGTCTCATGGCAGGTCTATCCAACATATGTTCACTAACACATGTCCATATTATTGATTTGGTATCACCATACCATGATCCATGAGACATGATCATCAATCAATACATATGCTGATCTTTGTCTTTGAATCATATTTGTTCCTCATATGATATATGATCGTGGATCATTTAGAAATAGCAACATCTTAGTATTTAAGAGTCTCATGAATAAGTCACATACTCATTGATCAATAATGATGGTGTCTATTCCAAGGAACAAAGTAATGTATCATAAACATAGTATGTGATATATACAACATCTCCATGTTGCCTCTAGGGCATATCACTAATAGCTTCCCACTTGCACTAGAGTCAACCATGTAGGTATCTAATACCCATTGCCCTAGTGTGAGCCTCATGCTTTGGCCGGGAAGCGGCTTTGTCAACGGATCTGCAATGTTCAAACCGCTTGTACTTTGCATATCTTCACATCGCCTCTCCACTATCTCGCGGATAAGATGAAATCGCCGTAAATGTGCTTGGACTTACAGTGCGATCTAGGCTCTTGGCTTGCGCAATGGCCCCACTATTGTCACAAGAGAGGTCCATTGGGCCGAGGCACTAGCCATCACACCAAGCTCGTAAATAAATTTCTTGATCCAAACAGCTCTTTGGCGCCTTCGAAGTCGCTATGTACTCGGCTTGTAGAATCAAGAACCGTCACGCTTGGAACTCTTCCACTACCGCACCGCCATTCAGTGTAACACAAATCCAGATTGCGATCTAAAATCATCTTTGTCGCTTTGGAAGCTAGCATCGGTGTAACCATTTACAACGAGCTCTTCCTCACCTCCATAGACAAGGAACACATCTTTAGTTCTTCTCAAGTACTTCAAGATGTTCTTTACGGCAATCCAGTGACTTTCACCGATCCGATCGTATCTACTCGTAGCACTTAAAGCATACTGAAACATCCGGGCGTGTACAAAGCATGGCATACATAATGGACCCAATAGCCAAGCATATGGAATCGCATTCATTTTATCCCGCTCATCGTGTGTACTAGGACACCGATTCTTGCTAAGATTTATACCATGTGACATAGGTAGAAAACCTTTCTTGAATCATGCATATTGAACATTTTCAACACCTTGTCAATGTACGTATCTTGGCTTAATCCAATTAGCCTTTTGATCTATCTCTATAGATCTTGATGCCCGTAATATATGCTGCCTCTCCTAAGTCTTTCATAGAGAAACTATTTTTAATGAAGACTTAACAGATTCGAGCAAAGGAATGTCATTTCCGATCGCAATATGTCATCCACATATAAGACCGTAAATACGAGTGCGCTCCCACTAGCCTTTTGTAAACACAAGGCTCTTCTTCGTTCTTGATGAAACCAAACCCTTTGATTACTTCATCAAAACGAATGTTCCAACTCCGAGATGCTCGCTTTAATCCATAAATGGATCTTTGGAGCTTGCATATCTTTCCAATCGATTGCGGATCGACAAAACCTCGTGGGCTGTGTCATGTACACATCCTCACCGATTTCCATTAAGGAAAGCTGTTTTGACATCCATTTGCCATATTTCATAGTCGAAATATGCAGCAATCGCTAGAATGATCCGAATAGACTTTAGCATTGCGACGGCGAAAAAGTTTCATCATAATCAATACCTTGAATTTGTTTGAAACCTTTGGCCACTAATCGCGCTTTATAGATGTGAACATTTCCATCTATGTCTATCTTTTCTTGAAAACCCATTTGCATTCAATGGTTTTAACACCATCAGTGGATCAACCAAGTTCCAAACTTGATTATCGTGGCATGGATTCAATTTCGATCTTATGGCTTCAAGCCATTTCTCGTAGTCCGTCCCACCATTGCTTCTTCATAGGTCTTAGGCTCATCGTTGTCTAACAACAATATGTCCCGCTGTTGAGTAGTCAAGAACATGTACCTCTCGTGTGCACGACGTGACCTTTCCGACCTACGTGGTGCCGTGTGTCCACAATGTGTTCTTCAACAGCTTTGTTCATCCTGCTGTGGTTCTCAGAGGAGCTGAAACGTTATCAGTGTTTCTTGAATTTCTTCAAGTTGCACTCGCTCCCACTATCCCTTCTTGAGAGAAACTCTTTCTAAGAAGACACCATGCCGCGACAAACACTTTGCCTTCTCCTCGATTATAAAAGTAATATCCTTTTGTTTCCTTAGGATACCCGATAAAAAGCATTTATCGATTTAGGAGTGAGCTTATCAGATTGTAAACGCTTTACATAAGCCTCACATCCCCAAATCTTAAGAAAAGACAAGCTAGGGCGTTGTCCCGCCCACATCTCATATGGTGTCTTTTCTCACGATTTTGATGGAACCTGCTTAGTGTGAATGCGGTTTGTTTCAAGAGCGCACTTCAAAAAGACAACGGAAGATCACTTTGGCTCATCATGGAGCGCACCATATCTAATAAGGTGCGATTTCTCCGCTCAGATACCCCATTCCATTGAGGTGTTCTCGCGGAGTCAATTGTGGAACAATTCCACAATCCTTTAGATGATTGCCAAACTCATGGCTCAAATACTCGCCTCCACGATCGATCGTAGAAACTTGATTGTCTTGCCTAAATGATTTTGCACTTCATTTTGGAATTCTTTGAACTTTTCAAAGGATTCGACTTATGCTTCATCGTAGATATACCCATATCTACTAAAGTCATCGATAAAAGTTATGAAGTCTCGAAAACCACCTCTAGTCGTTAAGCTCATTGGTCCACATACATCGGTATGTACAAGTTCCAATAAGTCATTTGCCCGCTCACCTTGACCGTGAAAGGTGCCTTTGTCATCTTGCTAAGTAAATAAGATTCGCATGTCTCTAATGATTCAAAATCAAATGAGTGCGAATACCATCTCTATGGAGCTTCGCATGCGTTTCTCATTTATGTGACCTAAGCGACAGTGCCAAATAAACGTGGGATTCAAATCATTCTGACGTTGCCTCTTTGCATTAATGTTATAGACCGTGACCCTTCAAGAGTAAGAACGTATAACCCATTCACCAATGGAGTATGACAATAGAACATATCTTTGAAATAAAGAGAACAACCATTGTCCATAGATTTAAAGTCATAACCTTCGCTTGCAAACATGAAGCGTAAATAATGTTCTTTGAAAGAGATGGAACACAATAACAATTATTCAATTCCAAAACTAATCCTCGAAGGTAAAGACAATGGCTTGGTGCCAACAGCTACCGCAGAACTTTTGCTCCATTGCCAACGCCAAGATCCACTTCGCTCCTCCTCAAACTTCTACTTCTTATTAGCCCTCGCAACGATTTGCAAATGTGAGCAACCGATCCGGTATCAAATACCCAAGAATCGCTTGATGAAGTAGCAAGATTGATCTCTATAACATTTATACCGAGTGGAAGTCGACTTCCTTCTTCTTCTCAAGATCCTCCAAGTACTTTGGGCGGTTCCTTTTCCAATGTCCCGATTGCTTACAGAGTAACAATCGCATCGTGATGAGCATCGCCCTTCTTGTCTTTCTTGGCCTTAGAACCGCTCGCGATCGCATCGGAGCTTTCTTTCTTTTGACCGCGATTCTCTTGACATAGGGCTTGCCCTTGCCTTTCTCGCATCATCATCACATGATTGCTGCTTTTCTTAATGCTTTCCTCAGATTTTAGCATCCCATGCAACTCAAACCAGGTCTTGTCCAGTTGTTCATGTGAAAGTTCATTATGAATGGCTCAAAGCTCGGGAAGCGATCGGAGAATCACATCGCAGCCAACTCTTGGCTAAGGGAAACCAAGCTTTTCCGGACTCTCAATGTAGCCAATCATCTTAATCACATGAGGGTCGACGATTCCTTCTCGCAAGCCCGCACGCAAATAAGGACTTTGAAGTATTGAACCTCTCACCCTTGCTTGGTTCTCAAACATACCACGTAACCCCACAATGATATTGTAGGCATCCGTGTTCTCATATTGCTTCAAGCTCAGAGGACATTGTGGCAAGCATGAGACAGCTCATATCAAGGCAATCATTCGTTTGCTTCTCATAAGCTCTCCGTGCAGCCATAGTAGCATTATCGCAAGTCTTGGGTAAGGAGACTCAAGGACATACTCCTTGCGCTCTTGCTTGAGAACAATTCTCAAGTTGCGATACCAATCCAAAAAGTTTGTTCCATTGAGTTTTTCTTTCTCAAGAACAGATCGCAAATTAAAAGTACTTTGATGCGGCGTTAATGACATGATCTACAACACAAGAATATGCAAAGTTTAACACTATATTTATGTTCATCTTTTATTAAACTATTTAGCAAAGACTCCCACTATGAGTTTTGCAACAAAAACTCCTCTAAGTTACATAGTGGGTAAAGATCCTCATTTCACTAATTCCTAGTGAGCTTTGGCATCACGGCTAGAAAACTAGTGACATGGGTAAGCAACACTTTGCTAATCACATCCCTATGTGACTCTACTTTGGGTGACATTAGTATGCCTCGGCCCCAATCTATGCCCCAAGGTCCAAAACTATTTTGATAACCTTGTTAAGTAAACCAAATGCTTCCATGTAGATGTCCGACATCTACCCCAAATGATGATGATAACCGATGGCACTCTACTTTGGTAGACCTACCATGCGGTGATCATTATCTTTGGTGCAACATATGGAAGGGCATTAACACCTAATTTTAAGAGGATTCTATCCTACCAAAGCAACATATCACATATATCATTGCATAAGAATAAGATAGATAACATCATAGATAAACACATTTAATCGTGAAGTAGTATGGCCCAAAAATGGTGATATCCATCTCCAAGTAGGTGTAGACGATCTCCATCCTCCACATCACTCCTTTAGGTCACCATGCTTAAAAGCTTGTAACCTCAAAACTAGGCTACTACCTATAATAGCTAGAAATCGAAGATTACAAAGATAGATTCAAGCATTAAGGTCGACACGCAGTCGTTAAATACAATATATACAGCTAACAATAGCTGAAATAATCATGACACGCAGCCATGAACGAATGTTACATGCATCACATACATCTCATACATTCAAATAAGCTATAGTGCCATACTATTCACATCATTCTCTGCAAAAACAAGTTAGACGTAGAATCGCATTCTACCTAACGATATGAAAACCTCACAGAATTACATAGATCGCATCTATGAAATCGCTATGAAAATCTTATCGAGCCGATCAAATCAACCCAAATCCGAGCCATTCAAAATGTCTCAATTTTCATTAGATCAATCATATTGATCATCGCGATCGGTATACTTGAGGAGACCACAACACAAGACCTCGATCTGTTGACTCGATCTACTGATTGTGCGCGCAGTTAGCCCCGATGGTGATTCCAGCCGGTAGGGGCAAGTCGCGCGTACATCAAAGAAGGAGCACGAACTAATCTTTTTGGCCTTGTGATGCTATCAACTCATACCAATTTCAACCCCTTATGACCGATTGATCTCATCAACCCGTGCTACCTTATTTAGACTGTAATAGATCCAATCTACTACTATCGCATATCAACATATATGCACTGATCCAGATTGCAAACTAAGCAAGATGGCTCGATACCACTATTGGAATACGCGTAGGCTACGAAGCGAAAACAAAACTTTTCTACCGCACACCCAAGAACATCATGCTAAGGAAGGATCATGGATCGTTACCACTTAGACGCCAGCAGCGCAATGAAGAAGAATTGGAAACCGATCCAATCTCGCGCCGAGGTAGTAGGGGAAGTAGCCGATCGTCCCGAACAGATCGTCTCCTCCACGCACGCCGATCAAGATCGCAACGAGCGGCGCCTCCACCGGTATCCACACGTCCCGGGCGGGCACGCCGATCGCGAGTGTACTAGCACTCGTGAGCAGCTAGGGTTTGGCTCGGGAGGTGGCGGCTAGGGTTTTGCTAGATGTTAATCGACGAATCCCCTCGCCCTCGCCTCCATATATAGACCTCCTCACGTGGGCCTCGTGGACCGAGGCCCAATAGGAGTCTATTCGGATCTCTATCCGAATTGAGCCCATATCCGAATCATATTCGAATTAGTGTTCCAACCCGTTAAGCGTGCGACCACAGAGGTTCACGTATACTTGGTCGTGACCGAAACGCCTTTCCGTTACCATGTTAATAGCGGCCTCTAGTAAGACATATTAACCCCAAAGTATATGTAAAGATCATATCGGTGAACTCGTAATGTTCTCTCATGTACGAATCCCTTTGCCTCACGATATAGATTGAGCTCAAGGCGAGACTCGTGTCATCCTCTTAATAGCTCAATCACTCTCTCGATTCCGTGATGGATTATAAACTCGTGATTGACTCCTCAATCACCTTAGCATGGCCATGCACTTTCATAATCCATTACATCGAGGGCCCCAGAGATATCTCTCCCATAAGGAGGGCAAATTCTATCTTGATCATTCACATCCCACTACATGTTTCATGGCAAACCCGAAGACTACTTTTATGACTACCCAGCTTACGGAGTAGTGTTTAGTAGTCCCAAAATAAGCTACTACTCATGTTGGGAACCATGATGATCTCAAGTCTAAGGACTCTACATAAACACTACTTGAGACCAACGATGACACATGGAATCTCTGCGGTGTCTCATGGCAGTCTATCCAACATATGTTCACTAACACATGTCCATATTATTGATTTGGTATCACCATACCATGATCCATGAGACATGATCATCAATCAATACATATGCTGATCTTTGTCTTTGAATCATATTTGTTCCTCATATGATATACGATCAGGGATCATTTAGAAATAGCAACATCTTAGTATTTAAGAGTCTCATAAATAAATCACATACTCATTGATCAATAATGATGATGTCTATTCCAAGGAACAAAGTAATGTATCATAAACATAGTATGTGATATATACAACATCTCCATGTTGCCTCTAGGGCATATCACTAACAAAATTATGTCTGTCATCAGTGTAACATATCTCTGAAAAGTGCAGCAAAAACTAGCTGCAGAAAAACACCCCCTCCCCTCTTGTCAACACACGCACGCCTATGTGCCTACTCAGAAACGTAGGTGTTCATTTCGAAAGGAAAGAAATGTAGGTCATTTTTAAAATTTTTAAGGGTTGGAATACAAGATATTGAAAATACTAGCAAAAAAAGCAATAATAATACCCCCTCCGTTTATTGTTGCAAGGCGCGTTTGTTTTGCATTCATATTGAAAATTATAAGGCGTGTATGCATCTTTAATATTTTTCTATTATGAATTTGTGGTCGCATTGCGGATGATCAAGCACGAAAGTAGAAGAACATAAACATGTAGTCTTCAGCCTTTTTCAACTTTATTGATAGATGGATTGGTGTGTGTATAATGAGAGCATCTGCCCTGTCTTACATAGACGAAGGTGGTCTGGCTCATGAATAGAACAATCAATATAAAACTAACTTATAGGAATTGTTTGGTTGGGCCTAATGGGCCGATTTAGGCTAAATATCTACACTAAACGTCCAAATTCACAACAATTTTATCTCTTCTGTCCTTATTCATTTCCTTTTCTTTCCTAAGCATTTATGCATGACTAACCACACAGTAGTCTCTCGTCTTTCCAAAGCCCTTAATGGAAGGGCTTCCTTAATCGTAAAGCTTCCTTAATCTATTGTGCCCGAGCAAAATACGCCCTATTAAAATCAACAAAGGGAGTAAGTTATATATTATGAATGTATGTTGCAATACTCATCCAATAAATTTATTTTCATATAGTCAATTTATATACTCTCTTTTGCCCCCCAAAGTGTAAGACTTTTTTTTACTTTTTGTGGGCTCTGCAAGACTTTGACTATGATTTTTATATCATAATATACAAGCGAAAAAACTAAACATTATATATTATGAAATTAATTTGCAAGACATCTCATGACATTATTTTTATGTAGTGAATTTATATAATTTCATGTATTAACAGACAAAGTTTCAAAACTTGGTCGCACTAATCCCAAGACGACTACATTTCGGATGGATGGAGTACTTTAACCTCTCTTAGGTCCCGCTCAGCGATTCATCGCAGCGTTCGACGGTGGTGTTTTGCATCAGGCAGTGCTACACAAGACTGCTACAGATAAAATTTATTTTTGTTTGATTTTTTTTTCTCATGTTCCTTTGCATCATCTGCTCTAGATTAGTGTGCCGTTTTTATTTTTAAATTTTTTAAATTTTAATTATACTCAATAAACCAACTGAGCTACAGTGTTTTTTCAGCCAGCTACAATGTTTTTTCAGCAAAAACCAAAAGCCATCGCTATTCCGATCATCCTCTTAATGGTCAAAATTTCAAAACCTTAACCACACATATAAACGAGGTGCATGTACCGGCATGTACGAAACAAGAGGGGAAATCAAGAGATGACAAGTGGGGCTACACAGAAATTGTGCCTCCGTTCCAGCGTAATAGAGGTACATTTGAGATGGGGAATAATGCACCTTATTGTTACGGTACATATGAAAACTTTTAGAACATTGGGTGTGGTTAATTGTTGAAAATGAAGAGAGTAACTCAGAGCATATTCACATGATACCTCGTGCACTCTTCAGTCATAGAAATTGTTGTCTTGACTTCAACACGGTCTTCAGGGCGTAATTTTGGTCATTAATTTCTACAATAATATATTTTTAAAATATAGCAAAATTATGATAGCATTAAGGTACTTCTCGAAACAAATCTACACATAAGTTTTTATATGTATAATCTAAATATTCCTACTGATTTCCGATAGCCAAAGTTTTAAAAGAGTGATCCTGTGTGTCCCAAACACATCGGAAGGAGCGATGTGCCATACCAGCTAAAGCTACCACTCAAAGGCACAAATTCCAATGCATGTATGGTACCTTCGTGATAGGTCCACAAAAACTAAAGGAAAGCTACACCCCACTCCAAATGTATGGTAGCTTCATCATGGCTCTACAAAATATAAACAAAGCTATAATACCCCTCTCCACTCGACATAGGATCCATAAGAACAAGTTGAAGCTGTTGTAAATTCGTGAAGCTGCCCTGCTGGCGTCGTATATTTTTATTATTTTGATAACTTAAGCGATTGTCACACGATAGAGATTTAGATATGCTCTTATGGTGCAAGTGGTGGTAGTTTTTAACTTTTTTAATTAAAAAACTGTTGGCAATTTTTGTTAACTTATCTATTCCGCTCGTTTCAGCTTTTTTCAGCTTCTGTTTCTAGCTTCAGCTTTTTTTCACTATTCCGTAATTCATCTTTTTCTGAATTTTTTTAGATTTTTTAGATTTTTTGCTTTCTTTTTCTTTTTTTTTCCCGTGTTCCTTTGTATTGTCCGTGATGGGCTAACATATTTTTTTTTCTATTTTTACATTTTTTTTAAATTTAATTATGCCCAAAAAGCTAAATCATTCTGATGAAAAAGTCACACTGATGAAATTTCACTGAAGCCATCGCTAAAACGATTACCCCCTAAAATCGATGATAGGTTTTTTAGAGTTGCTAAGAAAAAAAAGAAACATACTAGAAATTCTCATTAAAAGCAAAACATTTAGTCTTTAATTTGGTGAATCCAAGTTATAACAGCTTAAATTAAAAGAAAGAGTTTATGTTAAATACAATCCAAACTCAACCACGATCACTACCCTATCCCCACTAGCCAGCATCTCAGCACCAGCAGCCCATACACAACACCCACACCCACAGCCACGTCAAACAGGGCGGGAAGCTTTTTTACATGTTGAATAGAAAAGTTATGGATGTAAGCACTATTTTGAGTGCATATTACTAGCAATGTTGAACACTCGAAGAGGTAGTTACTGTCAGGTGGCCATTCAGTAGTAACAGTCCAAGGTGAAGGTACTTTTGTTAGGTTAATAACTCTGAATATCTACGTAGCTTTATCGGTGCTTTTGTTAGGTGATGTTTGAATAGTCTTGGAAAATGAGGTTTATGGTAGACCCCTACCGCTAAAACCAATACGGGAAAATATGGTTTCTCGAAAACTCTGTAAATAATATTATTTCATTAAGAGAGATGGACATTGTCCAAATGAGAAAAATAATGACAACTCTTTTAGAGTTGTTAAGAAAAAAGAGAGATATGCTAGAAATTCTCATAAAATGCAAAATATCTAGCTCTTAGGGCGCTCGTTTTAGCGATGGCTTCTGACTTTTGGCTGAAATTTCACTGTAGTTGACTTTTTTTACTGTAGCTGATTTGACTTTTTGGGCATAATTAATTAAAAAATGTAAAAAAACATGTTAACCCATTAGGGACAATACAAAGGAACACGAGAAAAAAAGAAAATACAAAAAAATCCTAAGATATCTAAAAAAAATTCAGAAAAAGACGAAATACTGAATAGTGAAAAAAAGCAGAAGCTAGAAGCTGAAGCCGAAAAAAAAGCCGAAACGAGCGGGGCTCGACCCAGGGCATAATGACTCAGATTAAAAGAAAGAGTTCGTGTCAAGTACAATCCAAACTCAACTGCAACCACCACCCCGTGCAATGCCAAGAGCCGCCTGACCCCTCGCCATGTCGCAGAGTCACCCGACGCGTCTCAGTTCACCTCCCCCTAGACATACGCTCGCCAGCGCCGGACCTGTATCGACATGCAAGACATGATCCATAGCCTAAGCATATAAAGACCACTTGAAACTTCCTGCCATCGAGCTATGCATGCGAATGAATCCAACTCCTGTATGTATAGATGCAACGAAGATCGAAGCTAAATGCTATTCCATCTTCATGCATGATCAAGTCCAACATATATGCATATGTAAGAGGAAATCAACAAGTAAGGAATTAGGGAAGCCACATGCATGTGGAGCATGTTTACTCAAATAAAAAGGATGCACGTGGAGCATCTTTACTCGAATAAAAAGGATAAACCGATCCTGATTGATCACCTGCATGGAAACATCGATGGTGATTCTAAAAAAATCGAAGTTGTGAAATACACATTGTTGGTAAGTGTACATGTAGTATAAATCTTGTCTAAGAATAATAAATTTAACAATTTTAAAAAGTGTCCATATCAAGTATAATCCAAAATAACTAAAATTTGGGGAAGAAAACAAAAACTAGCTATTTGATTTCCATATGAATTCCAAAGTAAATCCCCTAAAAACAATATATCTATTATATACTAAAAGTTGATCACATGAGTTTTAGATTTGCTAAAAAGGTATCTAGCACTTAATTAGATGGACCCTTATAATTAACAAATCATAGCTAATAATTTTTCTTGATCTATGAATATGCGCATAAAATTGATTTGCACCGTGATATGCAAGCATGTATTGTTGCGGAACTCTTGTGTGAAATTAAGACGTGAGACGCTGGAGATAGAATTGAACTCAAGCGATCCACGCATAGAAACAAACTTGCCTATAATATTCATTATAATTTGCATTCTTTTAATTGTTTTATATGGATACAACTATTGTCTCTATTATTAGAGATGTCGATTAAAAATTATAAAAAACAAGTATTTCTCAAAAATAAAATCTATATCCTTTGTTTTAACATATACTACTATATATTAATATCATAAATGAAATCAATTATACAAATATGGAAATTAAATCAAATTGATAACGCTCTAAAAAACTAAAATTTTAATTCTTTCTTGTGATTTGCAATCCCTTTATTTTTTGGATGTAGTTCCTTTGTTATCATTATATATGTACCACTAAACCAATTAAATATGTTCTAAGAATGATGCCCGCGTAGGTGCATGGGCCACTATGATAGTTTTACTTATTTGTTAAAATTGTAGATAGTAATTTAGGGTGCCACTGATGGTAATTTTTTATTCCCTTTCGAATTTACAAAATTGATGGTAATTTTGAACCTAATGTGGTAATTTGTTAAAATTGTAGATGATAACTTGGTTCAACTAAAGTAAGTTTTGAACTTTTTACAAACTCACAAACTGATGATAATTTTGAATTTAGGAGTTGCAAAATTTAAAACTATAGACAATAACTTGTAGAATTTTTGGGTGATAATTTGTTAACATTTGCAGATGGTGATTTCTACTTTCTAGTTCCGTTTTCAATTTCTTTCAGTTACACGACATCTTTTAGTGGCCAATACCACAGAGAGAAGACAAAAAGTTTCTAAGACTATTAAATAGAAGAAAAGAAAAAAAATGTGTGCTCTATTAGACTAGGAACAAGATGAGATGTTGCCCGGAAAAAGGTGGTAGAGGTTTGTAGAAAAACGGATGTCACCATTTGTGGGGAGGCGTTCACCATGTATTGGTTCATTCGGCAAGATTGGTGGAAATATCAAATTGGTGTTGCATAAGAAGATGGTGACCTTAAAAGATGGTGGAAATATCCATCGCTAACCCAATGTTTAGGCATCGCTCATTTAAGTTTAAAGTCAGCTTCTTCTTTTTTCATTATTCAGTAAATTCATCTTTTTTTTTGGGTTTTTTTTTATTTTTTAGGCTTTTTTGTCTTTTTTTCTCCATATTCCTTTGTATTGTTCGTGATGGGCTAATATGTTTTTTCTATTTTAAAATTTTTTAAATTTAATTATGCCAAATAAACCAACTGAGCTACAGTAAAAAAAAGTCATAAGTCAACGTTATTCCGAACGCCCCTTTAACTAGTGTGAACTTTACTTGGAAGTTCCCAAAATTCTGAAAACAAAGTTAGACATCGGGGGGAGATATTTTCTATAATCTTGCAGAAATTTAGTGTCAAACTCGGTTGCATTTGCAAGTTACAAAAAACAAATTTAGCATGAACAATAGGTTCTGACTGTTCATCACTATTACATTTCACTGCTTCCCAATTTTGATCGATTTTTATTTTGGGATTTTTCCACTGGATGAACCCTAATAAGATATAAATCCTAAACTGTATCCTACACAAAACGCTGCCGAATTAATGGCATGCATTTGATTTTTTTTGTTTTATTTCATGATATCTAGCTTTGGCAAAAAAAAAATTAATCATTAAGTTGGAGCAAATTATTTCTATAGCTTACGCTGAACTTATTAAAAGAAGGTTCATGCAACATTCTACCCTGCCGTAATAAAGTTTTTCTTTCTTGTAGAAAGGGCTGAACCTAGTAGATCTGTAATAGTTTGGAGAATTTAAACCATTCAAGTATGAGACCAAGTGATCTACCGTTAATATTTTTAGAAGATATTACAAATCGATTTTCAGAGGAGCGAAAACTAGGTAGTGGTGGGTATGGAGAAGTTTACAAGGTACATCTCAATACTTATGATTTCTATTTTTTTAACGTTACCATCATGGGAAAAATTCCATGTACATTATTACACAGCTAATAAGATATATCAAACAGGGAGTGGATAAAAACGGGAAAGTGATTGCTGTGAAGAAGCTACATCTCATGCCGGGACTTGACGATGTGCAATTTAAGAATGAACTTAATAGCCTTATGAGGGTCCAACATCAAAACATCGTACGGTTAGTTGGATATTGTTATGAAGTACGACATACACATGTCCAGCACAACGGAGAATATGTTTTTGGTAAAATCATAGATAGAGTTCTCTGCCTCGAATATTTGCAATATGGTAGCCTTGAAAAGCATCTACATGGTAAGATAGTATTTTAACTACAATTTGATCGTATTATTTAGCATGTAAAGAAAAAATGATTCCTTGAATTTACAGTTGGAGGATACCGTCTTTTCTCTACTTTTGCAGAAGAATCTTGTGGACATGATTGGCGCACACGCTACAAAATAATTAAGGGGATTTGTGAGGGTTTAAATTACCTTCACGGGGAATCTATTTTTCATCTAGACCTAAAACCTGGCAATATACTGCTTGATAAGAACATGGTGCCAAAAATAGCAGATTTTGGGCTATCAAGGCTCTTCGGTGGAACACAAACCCATACAACAAAAAATTGCATAGGCACAGAGTAAGTGCAGTACCTCATGTGTATTTTTTTCTGTGATCAATTAAATGGTATTTGCTTCATATTGATAGTATCCTTAACATGAATGATACCATACAGGAACTACATGCCACCGGAGTACAGATGGGAACTTAAAATCTCAAATAAGTATGATGTTTTCAGCCTAGGCGTTATAATCATAGAGATAATGACAGGACCTATGGGCTACTCCAAATATGATGAAATGTCTCACCAACAATTAATTGAGCATGTAAGAAAAGTTATTTCTCTACGCCAAGAACAATTGTCATTTGAACGAATATTGTACATATTATACTTTTTATATTATTTACTCTATCAACAGTTGTATCTTCTTGTATGTCAATTTCGCAGGTACAAAAGAATTGGAGGGATAGGATAGAGCAGGAAACATCAAAGTACGCAGAAGAAGATTGCCAGCAAGTGAAGAGATGCATTGAAATAGCATTAAACTGCGTGGATGTTAAGAGAGACAAGAGACCTACTATAAAAGATATTATCCGGGAGTTGAGACAGACAGAAACTGGTTCAGTGTCATCCCGAAAGCAGGTACGATATTTCACTTAATTAGAACGTTTCGCTAAATCTTTGTTAGTGAGACAGGAAGAAGAGAGGAGAGAAGGTAGGTCGGGCGAAGGCACCTTCGCGCGGG
Source organism: Melocanna baccifera (assembly GCA_036346265.1). NCBI lineage: Eukaryota > Viridiplantae > Streptophyta > Magnoliopsida > Poales > Poaceae > Melocanna > Melocanna baccifera. Next base: position 42,425 of record JAYEVJ010000134.1, on the reverse strand, counting down.
AATGCCGAGAAGGGGAGGATCTCGGGCTGGCTAGTTCATGGTTCACTTTTGGGTCGAAACACAAAGGGGCCGAGTGAACAGTGGAAATCCTGGCCAACGACAAGGATGATATTTCAATTATTTTTCAAATTGATTTAACCGAAGAAACTAAGTTTTAATTTTTAAAATTAGCAAACCAATTCCGAAAATCGTGAAAATCTAGGGAAGGCTCCTTAGATTATTTAGAACTCAAAAAATTATTTCCAAGCTCTGTTCAGGTTTAAATTCATTGCAGAAATTATTTTTCAGCAGCTGAAAAATAAGAAACATTTTCTTTAATGCATAAATTTTTGAAAAACGCAAGAAAAAAATCATAAATGATGATTTCGAAATCAATTAAACAAATTTTGAGACTTTGGGACATTACATTGCGTTGCAAATTGCACCGTAAGAGTAGGTTTCACCAGATTCTCAATAAAAAAGTGAAATATTCATAAACCAATGCTTTTAAAAAATTTGCATAATATCCTAGTTCAGCCGAAAAAAGGACAAAAATAATTTTTATTTGCTCTTGAATAAATTATTATATTAATATGTTTTTGGAACAAAATATTATTTTATTGTTTCTGAATAAACTTCATTTCTATTATTTTATTTGTCTGCGTTTAGGTTGGGCCCGCAGCCTGAAAACTTGGGCCTAAGCCTGGCATGAGCCCTAAAATACCAGGCCTGGCCGGGCTGCCCATAAACAAAGTCTGCTCCAAACAGCGGCATGCTTGGAAAATTTAATGTCTAAAATTTTAGGTGTAGTTACTAATGAGGAGAATAATGACTTGGATCGCGTTGATTGGAGAGCGGTAATACATTCAGCCCACTTTTTATTCATCTTTGATCAAGATATCTTTAATACATTAAAACACTAACGGGTTGTTCTTTTTACCAGAAATAACAGTAACCCTGAAAAGAAACATGTTTATTATGGTCATATATAGATATGATATCGGTCAGCACCATAGTCCATATATGTGAAGTAGATCTTGCATACTGGGGAATCGTCACAATAGGTAGAACCCAATCAGTGTGTAGGCTTATATTCCATTTTTTGTCTTGTAAATTTCTTATTGATTGCTTTGTAATTAGGCTAAGATTGCCAAGATTGGGCAATGGGGAGGAATTGGAGGCCGGTCTTATAATGACACTGAGGTGGCACCCTGCCGCCTGAAAAACTTGATAATAGGTTATGGCGAGGCCATCTATTCACTTGAGTTTTCGTACTATGACCATAATGGGGAGCAGCACACTGCTGGTCTATGGGGCGATTATGGACCTGAAAGGTTGAGGCACGGGAGCGATCGTCATACGGTGAGTGAATCTTAATCAAGTTAGTTCTCAAGAAAGACAAGCAAGCATACACGTGTATTTAGTCTTTTCTGTTTCTTTCTTCTATTAATCCATCTTGCCCTTTCATTGTATCCCTTGCACAAATAGCTCGCTTGATAATGTTTTTCTTCCCTTGCAGATTGACCTTGGCCCTTCAGAGTTTCTAACGGAAGTTCATGGAACATTCGGTCCATTTGTCGGTGCACCAGCCGGTGTTATAAAATCGCTTACTTTTATCACTAATGCCCGTAGCTGTGGACCCTTCGGAGAAGTAAAAGGAACTCCTTTCCAGATTCCAGTGCAAAGCAATGGCAGCATTGTCGGCTTCTTTGGGCGTTCAGGGTGGTTCGTAGACGCATTTGGCATCTATGTGAACCCTACGCAGGAGACAGTGAAAGAAGAAGAAGAAGAGGAGGTACTATATAACTGTTAATTCATTTTTATTCCTTTAATTGTTTTTTCTTCTAATTTTTGCTTGATCTGTTTGCACTCATGAGGCTGGGCTTGCCAAGATTGGGCCGTGGGGTGGAAATGGAGGGATGCCTCATGATATCAGGGTGGCACCCCACCGTCTAGAGAGCATAACAATTTGCAGTGGCGTTGTCGTCGATTCACTTTCGTTTTCGTACCGTGACCGTGATGGGCAGCAACACACTGCTGGTCCATGGGGCGGTCACGGCGGGAGTGATCGTACTGATACGGTGAGTGAATGCCTTCTTTTACTCGGATGGGGCCAACGATCCCAATTCCATATTTATAAAAAAAATGAAAATAGAGAAATGTTCAACTCCAAATTAAATCAGGTTGCCACCAGACAACATCATCATGTATTCAACATTCAACAAACTTTCCCAAAATGTCTTCTTTTAATGTATCCACGTTGCCAGTAATTCTGTTTGCGCAAGCAACTAGCTTGATAATATCGTCTTCCTTTTCTTGCAGATTCAGCTTAGCACTTCGGAGTTCGTGACGGGGGTTTATGGAACAACTGGTCCATTTGCCCATGCATCAGCTGATGTTGTAACGTCGCTTACTTTGGTCACTAATGTACGTAGCAATGGGCCTTTTGGACAAGGCGGAGGAACTCCTTTCCACATTCCAATATGGAGCGATGGCACCATTGTTGGCTTCTTCGGGCGTGCAGGGTCGCACGTTAATGCAATTGGTGTCTATGTGAACCCTGAACAGGAAGCAATGCAACAAGAGGTACCGCTAGTTTATTTTTATTATCAAGTAAATTTTCTTTCTTTTTCAATTTTTGTTTTTATTTCTGTGATTTTTTTTGCTTAGCTGGTTTGCTATCGCGAGCCTGGACTTACCAAGATTGGGCCGTGGGGTGGGAATGGAGGGAATGCTCGGGACATGGACACCATTGTGGAACCCTATCGTCTGGAAAGCATGACAATTACCTGGGGCGCCGTCATCAATTCACTTTCATTTTCGTATCTGGACTTTCACGGCAAGCAGCACACTGTAGGCCCGTGGGGCAGTCCTGGTGAGAAGCAGGTACGATATTTGGGAGAGTATGGAATTACCCCCTTCACTTAATTAGAACGTTTCGGAGAGAGGAGAGAAGGTAGGTCGGGCGAAGGCACCTTCGCGCGGGAATGCCGAGAAGGGGAGGATCTCGGGCTGGCTAGTTCATGGTTCACTTTTGGGTCGAAACACAAAGGGGCCGAGTGAACAGTGGAAATCCTGGCCGACGACAAGGATGATATTTCAATTATTTTTCAAATTGATTTAACCGAAGAAACTAAGTTTTAATTTTTAAAATTAGCAAACCAATTCCGAAAATCGTGAAAATCTAGGGAAGGCTCCTTAGATTATTTAGAACTCAAAAAATTATTTCCAAGCTCTGTTCAGGTTTAAATTCATTGCAGAAATTATTTTTCAGCAGCTGAAAAATAAGAAACATTTTCTTTAATGCATAAATTTTTGAAAAACGCAAGAAAAAAAATCATAAATGATGATTTCGAAATCAATTAAACAAATTTTGAGACTTTGGGACATTACACTGGGTTGCAAATTGCACCGTAAGAGTAGGTTGTACCTGATTCTCAATAAAAAAAGTGAAATGTTCATAAACCAATGCTTTTAAAAAATTTGCATAATATCCTAGTTCAGCCAAAAAAGGGACAAAAATAATTTTTATTTGTTCTTGAATAAATTATTATATTAATATGTTTTTGGAAAAAATTATTATTTTATTGTTTCTGAATAAACTTTATTTCTATTATTTTATTTATCTGCGTTTAGGTTGGGCCCGCAGCCTGAAAACTTGGGCCTAAGCCTGGCATGAGCCCTAAAATACCAGGCCTGGCCGGGTTGCCCATAAACGAAGTCTACTCCAAACAGCGGCATGCTTGGAAAATTTAATGTCTAAAATTTTAGGTGTAGTTACTAATGAGGAGAATATGACTTGGATCGCGTTGATTGGAGAGCGGTAATACGTGCCGCCCACTTTTTATTCATCTTTGATCAAGATATCTTTAATACATTAAAACACTAACGGGTTGTTCTTTTTACCAGAAATAACAGTAACCCTGAAAAGAAACATGTTTATTATGGTCATATATAGATATGATATCGTTTGATATCGGTCAGCACCATAGTCCATAATTGTGAAGTAGATCTTGCATACTGGGGAATCGTCACAATGGATAGATCCCAATCAGTGTGTAGGCTTATATTCCATTTTTTGTCTTGTAATTTTTTTATTGATTGCTTTGTAATTAGGCTAAGATTGCCAAGATTGGGCAATGGGGAGGAGATGGAGGCTCTTATAATGACACTGAGGTGGCACCCTGCCGCCTGAAAAGCTTGATAATAGGTTATGACGAGGCCATCTTTTCACTTGAGTTTTCGTACTATGACCATAATGGGGAGCAGCACACTGCTGGTCCATGGGGCGCTTATGGAAGGCCCGGGAGAGATCATCATACGGTGAGTGAATCTTAATCAAGTTAGTTCTCAAGAAAGACAAGCAAGCATACACGTGTATTTAGTCTTTTCTGTTTCTTTCTTCTATTAATCCATCTTGCCCTTTCATTGTATCCCTTGCACAAATAGCTCGCTTGATAATGTTTTTCTTCCCTTGCAGATTGACCTTGGCCCTTCAGAGTTTCTAACGGAAGTTCATGGAACATTCGGTCCATTTGATGGTGCACCAGCCGGTGCTATAAGATCGCTTACTTTTATCACTAATGCCCGTAGCTATGGACCCTTCGGAGAAGTACAAGGAACTCCTTTCCAGATTCCAGTGCAAAGCAATGGCAGCATTGTCGGCTTCTTTGGGCGTTCAGGGTGGCTCATAGACGCATTTGGCATCTATGTGAACCCTAAGCAGGAGACAGTGAAAGAAGAAGAACAAGAAGAAGAGGTACTATATAACTGCTAATTCATTTTTATTCCTTTAATCGTTTTTTCTTCTAATTTTTGCTTGATCTGTTTGCACTCATGAGGCTGGGCTTGCCAAGATTGGGCCGTGGGGTGGAAATGGAGGGATGCCTCATGATATCAGGGTGGCACCCCACCGTCTAGAGAGCATAACAATTTGCAGTGGCGTTGTCGTCAATTCACTTTCGTTTTCGTACCGTGACCGTGATGGGCACCAACACACTGCTGGTCCATGGGGCGGTCACGGTGGGAGTGATCATATTGATACGGTGAGTGAATGCCTTCTTTTACTCGGATGGGGCCAACGATCCCAATTCCATCTTTATAAAAAAAATGATAATAGAGAAATATATGATATCGATGGTAATTAGAGAGGAGTGAATGATTGTAGTGCGTAACGATAAAAATTGTTTATGAATAAATCAAAAGCTATCACTTCTAGTCAAAATACATGCAAAGCAGTGTATATTGGTTTCACCCACAAACATCGTAATAATAATAAAAAAATTAGTCTTGACTAATTACTTCGCTCTAATCACTTAACAAACTCACGGCCAGAAAGTAACATGAGCATGCAGATCAAAGGAAAAATAGCATCACGTAAGGAATATTTTCATGCAACGTACGTACATATACTGTTTGTGATCGATATTAATTTGGAGAAGAACCTGCGTCGTAGCCTTCTGATTTTTCTCCCCAAAAGTCGCTGCGCTACTTTTCTTCAAAAATCACCGAGCAAACAACTCCCCGCCCACATCCAATATCTAGTCACTCCGTTTCCCTTTTTGTATTTCCTTTCTTTTTTCAAAATCACGGCTCGCCAACACCAAAAACAGCCGCCTCCTTTTTCTTTTTATTCCGAAAGTCACGGCCGAACGCACCCCATCAAATTATCTAGCCGGCTCCCATGGATGTTGTTTGTACACAACTTTGTTGTTTTGCTTATATACTCCCACGGTCACCATTAGCCATTCTAAAAATTTTTAACCTACTCCAATACACTATTAATCCTAATACAAATTATCTTGGGTCTTTTTGCCTTAATCAACCGTTTTGGTCTACTACTTTTCAAGGGATCCAAAACCCTTCATAACATGAGTTTTTTAATTATTTTTACGCTTCCGATTTTTCAGCTTATCACGTGTCGAAACCTCCAGGACCGCACCTCCTGTATCTTCTCCACGCATCATCCATCTTTAATCTTCATGTGTCCAAGCATGAGCTCGACCATCTCGTGACTCTCTCGACCGCCTGACCTCGGATCTCCCCATCCTAGTTCCGATCCTTCTCGTCATCAACCACGATCGCGTCATGCTTCAACCGGCACATTCAAAGATGAAAGAATATTTTTCCTGCACAAGTTCGTCCAAACTTAACCAATATCAATCCGCACACACGCAACATACAATAAGTAATATCATAACCAACGTTGTCCATTATTCATCATCTAAAATAAACTAGACCTGGCCACATGGTCTAACAAGAAATGTTCAACTCCAAATTAAATCAGGTTGCCACCAGACAACATCATCATGTCTTCAACATTCAACAAACTTTCACAAAATGTCTTCTTTTAATGTATCCACGTTGCCAGGAATTCTGTTTGTACAAACAGCTAGCTTGATAGTCGTCTTCCTTTTCTTGCAGATTCTGCTTGGCCGTTCGGAGTTCGTGACGGGGGTTTATGGAACAACCGGTCCATTTGCCCATGCATCAGCTGATGTTGTAACGTCGCTTACTTTGGTCACTAATGTACGTAGCTATGGGCCTTTTGGACAAGGCGGAGGAACTCCTTTCCACATCCCAATATGGAGCGATGGCACCATTGTTGGCTTCTTCGGGCGTGCAGGGTCGCACGTTAATGCAATTGGTGTCTATGTGAACCCTGAACAGGAAGCAATGCAACAAGAGGTACCGCTAGTTTATTTTTATTATCAAGTAAATTTTCTTTCTTTTTCAATTTTTGTTTTTATTTCTGTGATTTTTTTGCTTACCTGGTTTGCTATCGCGAGTCTGGACTTACCAAGATTGGGCCGTGGGGTGGGAATGGAGGGAATGCTCGGGACAAGGACACCATTGTGGAACCCTATCGTCTGGAAAGCATGACAATTACCTGGGGCGCCGTCATCAATTCAATTTCATTTTCGTGGCTGGACTTTCACGGCAAGCAGCACACTGTAGGCCCGTGGGGCAGTCCTGGTGGGAATGCATATACGGTGAGCGAACATGAAGCTTACAAAAAGAATCACTCTTGAAAAACAACCATGCGTGGTTTTTTCTCCCTGCAAACGTATCTAGCTTGATAATCATTTCCCTTTCTCTTGCAGATTCAGCTCGAACCTTGGGAGATTCTGCAGAGAGTCTCTGGAACAGTCGGTCCATTTGACACACTGCCCAACGTTATAACATCGCTTACGTTTGCCACAAATCATTGCCGTGGCTATGGACCTTTTGGACAAGGTGGAGGAACTCCGTTCAACGCTCCAGCGGAGAGAGATGGCAGCATTGTTGGCTTCTTTGGGCGTGCAGGGTCGTGTCTTGAGGTACTTGGGGCCTACGTTCACAGATACTAAATGTAGCTTGCTCTACGCTGTTTTTAGCTTCTCCGCGCAAGTCTTTGTATGTATATGTTCTGTTTTTCTTTGCCTTGTTGTGACTTTCATCCTATGTCTGAAGAGGATTTGTCTGAATATTGAGAATTGGATGCTCAACTCTGCTTTCGGTGATATTTTGAGAGCTTCGATTGGTGATCACCCTGCTTTTATGTCTTAGTTTTAATTGGAAGGACGTCGTTGCAAAGTGCATGGTTTTGAAAAAATGCCATCGGTTGTGAGGCTGATATATGGGCTGAGGTCCTATATGTCAATGACATAACCAATGGCGTTTTTCAAACTGCGTGACTACGCAGTGGCATCTATCAAAATCTTCCCTTTTTATGCTTCTCAAGCATTGAAACAAAACCAAAAATTTGCAAAAATTTGAATTCTTGATTTCTTTTGATCCTTTGCTAATCCCAGCCCAATCCCACTCATAACCCAATCCATCCCAAGCGCAAACCCATCACTGAACCGCTCCCAACGCACTGTTTTCGCGCAGCTACTGTTCACCATCCGAAAAACACCCCGCCGTCGTTGATTTTCGCCACCGTCGTGCCCCACCCGCCTCTCTGTCGCTGCCACGCCTCTGCCCCCGGTCAAGAGGTCGTACGCCTCACCTGTGACGCCCCTAACAGCCACTAAATGCCCCCTGGCCGCGCGTCGCACCGCTCGGGCCAAATCCAGCCGCGACCACTCGATTTTCCTCCCCGGCCAACCGCCCTCTCTCTTAGCCAACCTGACTGACAGCAGAAGCTTTTGACCGCCGCAATTCAATCCCCAAGACTGCCAGTACATCTCCCCAGCCAGCTGAGCCACGCCCTCCTGCGAATTCCTGAAGCCCATTGAATCCCTCCCACCGCTGGTACTAGGGCACGACCGAAACCGCCCCTCGCGCCTATTTAAGCCTCGACACCCCTTCCATAGCAAAGCACGAGTGCACAACAAGCTCCTTGCACAACCAATTACCTCGAGAACCCTACCGCCAGAGATCACCGAAAAGCCCAAGGTGAGTCCCAACCCTCGATCTAGTGATTCGCTCCATTACTTTTCAATTGCATTCGCCAGTATCTTCTGTTAGACCCTAGAATCACCCTTAAAGCAACGCTAGTAGCTCCCGAGCACCCTTCTGCTCTGCCCATGAGCGCCGCCGCTCAGCCATGGAAGGCCAGGACAGCCGATAATAGAGAAATATAGGATCGTTGATGGTAATCAGAGAGGAGCGAATGATTATAGTGCGTAGCGATAAAAAATTGTTTATGAATAAATCAAAAGCTATCACTTCTAATCAAAATACATGCAAAACAGTGTATATTGGTTTCACCCACAAACATCGTAATAATAATAAAAAACTTAGCCTTGACTAATTACTTTGCTCTAATCACTTAACAAACTCATGGCCAGAAAGTAACATGAGCATGCAGATCAAAGGAAAAATAGCATCACGTAAGGAATATTTTCATGCAACGCGAATTCCTGAAGCCCACTGAATCCCTCCCACCGCTGGTACCAGGGCATGGCCGAAACCGCCCCTTGCCCCTATTTAAGCCCTGGCACCCCTTCCATAGCAAAGCATGAGTGCACAATAAGCTCCTTGCACAACCAATTGCCCCGAGACTCACCCTACCGCCAGAGATCACCGAAAAGCCCGAGGTGAGTCCCAATCCCTGATCCAGTGATTCGCTCCATTACTTTTCAATTGCATTCGCCAGTATCTTCTGTCAGACCCTAGAATCACCCTTGAAGCAACGCCAGTATCTCCCGAGCACCTTTCTGCTCTACCCACGAGCGTCGCCGCTTAGCCATGGAAGGCCACTGTGGACAGCTCGAACCATGCAATTCCTAACCGATCCGATGCTTCCCTGAGGTTCCTCTGGTCCCCAAGATGCTCAAACTCTAATGCAACCATACCGATAACCCCTAGATCACCTCTGTGCCATTAGGAAGCTGTACGGAGTGAAAGCACCACCGCCAGTGATCGCCAGAGTCCTAGCTGCTGTCGAGCACAAAAATGGAACCACCATGTCCCCAATAGCTCATGCATGCTCTTAAAACCCATCGCAACCCCTTGTGATGCCGTCGGCCACCGCCGCTTCCCCGCTTTATTCTCTCGCCGTCACGCAATTTCGAACGGGGAAGAAACACAGTAACGGGTCCGCGGGTGAACAATGACCCGACTCGGTGAATAGTGAACCCCTAGACCCGTTACTGTTCACCAGACCCGTTAACACACACACATATATGTATGTATGTATATATATATATCCATTTTGACCATTTCGAGCCCGTCTACCCATTTTTGAGATCCGTTTACCCATGTCAGGCCCCTAAAAACCCTAAACTCGTTTATTTGAATTTTTGTTCGAGTTTTATTTTCTTTCCTTTTGGTCCCGACTCAACCCTTCGAGCGTGGACTTGAATTGTTTGATTTCCCTTTTTACGCTAGCTTTTGACGGAACGGATCAAGCGAGCCAGGAGGGGGGAAATCAAGCTCAAGACCAAGAAACCGAAGAATATGAACTAATCGAATACACTGATCTGCAAGGCAAGTCACATGTTTTTGAACATATTGAACCTACATTCCATTAATTATTTATTTATATGTATTTTCATTATGATATTTTTGCACTGTTATTTTATGTACAATAATATTTTAGAATGTCATGATATTAGTTATAACCCTCCACCCGGTAAAAGCCCAGTTCAATTTGATGGCCACATTCACCTTGATAAGATTTAGTAACACAAAATATATTATATAATTAATCATGATAGTATATGTATCACAAATGTTTTGTACTATTAAGTGACCCGATGCTTGCTGGTAGAGTTTCAAAAGGAAAGGGTTAGAGGATAAGGAGTGATTATGGGAAGCCACAAGATGGTCGGATCCCCTGACCTTATCCTAGAAGGAGGCATGGAATGAAAAGGGATGCAATATGTCAAACCCGGATTTTCAATCCAGAATTCTCTGTGATTCCACTGCACTATTCCTTGGATCAGTAGATAGTGTTCACAGATACATTACTGAATATCAAAATACATATCAAACGGAAGCGTAATTACAATAGAATACTTACACATGGGCCAATCAGGTCGAAAACAACGAAAGCAGCAGTAGAAACGAAGCACACAGGTGAGACCCACAGCACATGCTCACAGGCAGCCAACTGGGGGTTCGCGACCTAGTTCTTGGCCTTTTCTTCTCCTTCTTTACCGTGACTTGGCGCATTGTTGAAGTGCAGCTATTTGACTCCTGATTCTGGTTTTTTTGTGAGTAAGCGAGGGTGAGCACACTAACCACCTTGCTCCGCGAGCCAATACACAGAATATAATTATATAACATGTATGGCTTGACAAAGGATAGGCTCGAGTTATTTTATTTTGCCAAAAATTGCTTTTCATAAGATGTAAGATATATGTATAAAAATTTCCTAGACTTAAACCATTTGGACAAAAATTTCATAATACTTTTGACTAAAAGATTTTCTAGAATAAGTACAGATCTCATCCATGACCCAAATCACTTGCTCCATATAGCCAATTTTCAGTATTATAGCCACTTAACTTTCCACTTGGACGACACACAGGACAACTCAAACCAGGACAGTCCATCGTCCTTCATTTTCCCATTCCATGTCCCAACCACAAAGATCGTTTTTGAAATAGACTATATCAGAGTTAAGTTCCCATGTCTGCCCTTGACCGTGCGCACGACTATTCAAATAGTTTTGACTCTGCAGAGTTTGTACACTTTCACCACAAGAGACAATCCGCTCGTTGCCCCGCATGATTCCTTAGTCATGCAGTTGACTTGAGTAGATCATCACAGTAACATTTTAACACTACCTGGCCTCGGGATCTCATCTCACCCTATGGGTCTACCCCACTTGCGGTGGGACCCACACGTTGCACGAGATGTTAATCACTATTACTAGCACCTCCAGGCTCTACTCCCCATAGTGCTAGTAAGACTGAAAAACAAATCACCCTCCACTCGGTGTCCCTTTAGCCACAACAGGCCCTGGCTTTTCGGTACTTCTTTCCCCAACCTGTGAGATGAGTCTGAGATTCGATAGGGTTTACTTGGTTAAGTTACACTTTGCAGACTTGTGGTTGTACGGTTATACGATGGGAGGTCGTGACTCAATTAGGTCCTTGGTTATCTGGGCGATTCTACCACAAAACCACACACTCGTGCACACCGATACACTATACCCCCGAACCATCCGCCCAAACGTATAAGCAGTTTTGAGATTTTTGGGGTATAAAATAATGACCATTAAAAATTCACTACCATTTCCAACTTCAACTTTCCCAAAATTTGCTCTTTTGTGTTTGCATATGATATTGGGGTATTCTCGACTTCTCTGACAACTAAACACTTCTAGGCCATATGACATAAACATATTACCCATTTTTGGAAACAGCTACATCTATAATTATTACTAGGATTATCAAAGTTCACAAAATAATATGCCGGAAAGTTATAATAATGTCATCCATCAAATGGAACAGCTAACTAAAGTTGTAAAATAAACATAGAATAGCACATAAAATAATAGTATGCACTTGATAATTTAAATCTAAATAACTTACAAAAATGGGTATTCAAAGATGATCAAAGTATTGACTCGTCTGACGCGGTTTACCGCGGTCTTGAGCTTACTCAAAGCCTTCTTGTTTGCTGATCTCGAGCTTCTGATCTTCACCGTCTTCTGGATCCTGGTCTTGTTGGATCCATTGATTCTCCATAATTCCAATCTCTAATTACGCGCTAAGCAATGGGATTCAATAAACTCAAATAACTCAAAAAGATCCAATAAAATCCAAATAAATTCAATTGAAGCTTTATTATGAGTTAAAGGGTGATTTTAAGTAGGATCGACTGAGCTCGGAGATTTGACGGAGTCAACGGGGTCGGAGCGGAGCGATGAATGGCGAAAAGGAAATAGGAAGGATCATGGCGGGAGGGTATTTGCCGGAACGTTCCGCTATGGGTTCAAAGAGGGCTAGGCATAGCCGACGGTAGAATATCATGGCTCGACTTATTTTATTTAATAATTTCTTTTATAATTTTTATATTTATCAAGGAAGTTCCATGAGTCAAGTTAGACATATAGACAGGTGTATGGATTTAGCGGGACAATATTTAGTCGGGGTTAACATTTACGAATTAGTGCATGTGCTACATACCCAACTATATGGTTATTTTGATTTATCAAATTAGTCTTATAGTTATATTTCTAGCAATTGGAGACGTATTATTTTGTGTGGCTCTGATATTAACTTATTTGTTACGGTGTGGGTTAGCGAGATTATTTTTAACGATAGGCGACCCTATGTACGAAGTTATACTTTGATATAATATTTAGTTTACGATACTCTGAGAATTTAGGTCATTGACGCTTCATGTATACACATTTGTTATCTTTTTACGATTTTTATTTTAGTTAGAACCTACTCTTACGGGCCTAACTATACATTTCTCTTTCATTTACATCTGCAAAACTATATCGTAGCACCATATTCTTTTAGACCTACGCTTGGACTTAATGCCCTATAAATTATTTTGTCATCAATATTTTATGTACTCCTAGTTGCGACCTTGTGGCCTTTAGGGGCATACCTACAGCTACCCAATGTCTTCATGTTGCAAAGTAAATATTAATAACACATCTCCTTACTCTGGATTATTTCCAAGCTTTATGCAATCACTTAGATTTAGCTTTCCAACATTTTCACTTTAGTATAACCTTCTTTGATCAACCCCGGCGGAGGAAGAGAGGAAAGAGGGGGAGCACGAGCGGGAGAAGAGTGCCAGGAGTCTTACCGTGCAGTCGACGGGGACGGGGAGATGCCGAGGTGGCCCGGCGGCGTGAGCCCATGGCGGCGCGGGGTAGTCGCCGTGGAGGGAGAAGCTCGGGCGACGAGGGGGCCGGGCGGCGGTTGGAGGGGCTAGAGGGTGTCGTGGGGAAGCTCTCACCGTGGAGAATCGAAGCGAAGTTAGCCGAGGAGGGAATGGCGAAGGTGACGGTGACTCTGGCCGGCGACGGGGGAGAAAGGTTGTGTGGCGAGTTTGACACCGAAGAAACTCAATCGGCCGTTGTAGGGAGCTCCTAGGAGGGAGAGGCGCGCCGTGACGCAGGTGGAGAGGGGATAGCTATGCTGGAGCGGTCGGGGACGCAGGCGGCGGCGAGGTGCGCGCACAGGTGATGCGGAGCGGGGAGAATGGGGAGGCGCAGGGGGGCAAAGGAGAGCTCGGGCTCTTTATAGGCGGGGGAGGGGGCCGGTGCTGTAGATGATGACCGAGGAACAGTGCGCGGAGTGGCCGACCATGGCGTGGGGGTGGTGACGCGCGCACAGGAGCAGGGAGGCGACGCTTCGAGGGAAGCAGGGGCGCATGGGCGCGGACTGGCGCAGGGATGACCGAACGGAAAGGTAGCAGGGAATGGGGGAAAAGGGGAGAAACCAGGGGCGCACACGAGATTTACCAGGGCAGCAGCACAACCGGGGAAGAAAAAGGGGAGGGAGAAAGGAGATGGGGCGCAGGGAAAGGAAGAAGTGACAGCGCGAGGGAGGGGAAAAGTAGGAGCTACCGGGGTGGCCCCGCGGGCAGGTAAGTGCATGGGAAAAAGGAAAAGAAAGAGATGGAGAAAGAGAAGAGCGGAGCCGCATGTAAGTAGGTAAAAAAGAAAGAAAGGAACGTGAGAAAGGAGAGGTTGCTTAAATGAGAAAGCTGCATGAATTTAATTTTTCCAATTGAGACTAAAATTAATTAAAAACCAAACGATAAATGATATTTTTGAAGTTTTAAATTTTATCCTTTCAATTAGGTTTCGAATTTGAATCCTTAGCTCAAATTTTGGATTTTTTGATCCCAAAAAGAAGTGTCTAAATTTTGGAGTCAAATTTTTATGTGTGATCATTAGATGGACGGTGGGAATATTAGTTTTGATTTAAAAGCCTCATTCTAGATCTTGGGATCTGATTTCATTTTTTGTATTTTAAATTATTTTGTATCTGCTATATTTATTTTATTTTATTATTTTCAACTCGAGAGTTATGCTCCAAAATTAATTTGCATAGCAAAATTTTGGGAGACTCAACTAAAATTTGCCAAAGAATTTGAATGCCAATAAGATACAGATAAAAAATTTAAATTCTTCAAAATTTTGCTTGCTTCAAAATTCAGGATGTTACATAGTACGGCTAAGTACTAGCCTAGTACCGGATGGTACTAGTGTATGGGTTGTGGTTGGCAGTGCCTCGGTTAAGATGTAAGGACTAGATCTTTATACCAAGTAAATAACATAGCAAACGCTTAACCACAAGTGTTGATTCGTCAACTCAATTCAATTGAACCTCTACAGGGGACGTGAGATGGTCGGAGTAGTATGGACTTACTACAACGGTAGATTCTCACAAATCGGGTCAAGCTTTCTGACTTTGGCCCATTGGATTCCTGAGTTTGTATAGACCCAGAATCTATCTGGTAGAAACTATATAAAGAATTGAGCAGTGAAAAGTCTTGTTTTCTTAACCCAGTCATAAGGGTTATGAAATCTTGTGGGTAAAGCTGAGCAGCTCTGCAGAGTCAAATACAAATGGTATTCAAATACGTCGTGCTTCTGATAAATGAAGCTGTGTTTATTTGGGTGATTCCATAATAAAGCATAAGTAGATTTAGAAGGATTTTGGTAATACTGAAGTTCGCTAATCAAGTTTGAAACCCCATTTATTAAGAAGTTTTTGATTTTCTTGTTTTAAACCCAAAAATGTTTACAAAAGAAAATTGCATCCACATAAAATAATAGAACCACTATAATCCCATCCTTTGAAACCCCTTGCATGTGGTTATTTAGCATTTACTCATGTGACTTGTTGAGTACGGTAATTTATACTCATACTTCAAATAACATAAACAGAAAACGTGCCGCAAGAATATGAAGAGATATGCGAAGACAAAGACGAAGGCGTGTATGATGAAGTCGACGTATGATTTTAGGGTTGTTCTACACTCAGGCATATCCGTGGTGCCTTTTGTTATATGTAATGTAAGGGCCGCTGCCCCGCTGTAAGATTTAGCCATTAGGGCACTATATTGTAATAAAGTTTGGTTTTTGTTTCTGAGCATGTGTTGACAATGATGTACACTCGTTGAATGTTGAATGGAATTTGTTTCTGCTGGAAAGTTGGAATTTAAAGAGTAATGCTACTCCCTCCATTATTTTAGAAATGGAATTTTATACAGGAAAATTTTCTCTTTTATAAACTATGTTGCGCATTTTTGAGATGAAGCATACCTACTCTCCAAAATTGTCCAAACCTTATTCAATGCATTTTGCCATTATACAAGGTCGTCTTTGTTCACGGTCTTTGTTGTACGTATGTATGCCCGGCCAGTGTTGCCGTCGGAAAAGTTTCCAAACAAGACAATATCACATCTCTGTGGAGGATGCTTCTTTGGCATATACAATCTACCGGCCGATTTTTCAGTAAATCGACAAAATCAACTATGATAAATAGCCACTCGAAATCGATTGATTGATGAAAAAAGTCCAATTATACAGACCAAGGATTGGATCACTAGCTACAAATTAAACTACTCTTGGGGTAAAGGAAAAGTAGATGCCATAAAAATGTTGTAGAGGTTAGCGTATGCCCTTTCCACATCAACCTATGATCAGGGAATATTTTATTGGCCGGTATGAGCCGATTTTCACTGATTTTCTGTTTTAGCGACGCGCACCGTTTGAGCTACAAACCAGGGCCAAAATCCGCCCAATTTGAAGAAATGTCCGGCCCGAATTAGCCCATTCTGCCGTCTGAGAGAGCTGACCTAGGTTACGGTCTTGTTCGCTCATTCGCACGCCTTGTTCGCTCATTCTGCCTCATTCGCACGCCTTGTTCGCCCCCTAGTCTGCCAGCTTCGCTCTGCCCGCTCCCCGGCCTCCCCCAAACCCGCTCCCCTCCGCTGCCCTCCTCTCCGGAAGTTCCCCTCTGCTCCCCTCCCCTCCGCTTCCCTTGCCCTCCCTTGTCCCCTCTGCTCTGCCGAGATCTGGCTCTCCTAGTCCCACCTGGTTAGCTCATAGAGGATGGCGGCGGAAGAGGCATGGCTACTGGCCCAGAGGGTGTTGGCTCTCTAAAATCTGAATGATTTGCCATGTGCTATTTGCATGATTGTGCCTTAGTAAGTTTAGCTATTTGAGGGTGTTGGATCTTGAAGGTTGGGAGAACGTGGAGGATGAAGACCTGCGGCGGCAGATATGCAGAAAAATGGCTCTGCTGATGTATTTCTATATGGATGTGCCTGCAAATACTGGCCGGATTTTTGGTGATTTTCGTTCGATTTGCCGCGAAAATCAGCTGAAAACACTTCAAAATTTAAATTTCATTCGATTTTTTGGCTCAAAATTTCCCAAAAAAACCAAAAATCTGTAGTTTCGGGGTTTACCGGACCCCTCTAGTAAAATTCACATACCGGAAATGTGAACCCTTATTATGACGACTCCTAAACACGGCCGACTCAGCTATGGATTCTAACTCTGACGTCTTCTTCCTATCAGCCCAGGTCCTCTTGTTTCCATCTTTGTCTTCTTTCTGCGTCTGCCTTTTCCTTTCTTGAAATGTTCCTTTGCGTTGGCCTCGGTTCCCCCTGGCATACAATCTTCAATATCGTGTTTTAACGGATTCAAATAAGAAGAGAAAAGGCATTAGGTGGATTCAATATATCAGAGAGATAGATTTTTTAAAAAAATGCATAGAACCGAACTTAACTTAGGAGTAATCTTCAATATTGTGTTTTAGCGGATTCAAATGAGAAGAGAAAATGCACTAAATTGATTCAATAATTAGAGAGGTCGATTCAAAAAAACTACATTGAACCGAACTCTGCTTATAAGTCGATTCAAAGTATTAAACAATTCATATAAATATTAAATAAACTACATAGGGGAGAGTGCGATTGAGAGAATATTATTATTTTGTAGTTTTTTTAATGTAACATGATCCTAATTATTAGTAGAAATCGGTTAATACATTAGAGAAAAATAAACTTAATTTCTAAAATACTTATGTGTGGCATAGTTTTAAACTTTCCTTGATTCAGTAGATGCTCTAACTTGTCCGGCGTTTCCTTGTCGGCCACTTCACGGTTGGTTGTCCTCCTTCCAGATGCTCCCCTCCCGAATTGGCTTCATCTCTGACCGCTTCCGTCGTACTGATGTGGCCGACTATGACCTAGTATATCTTGCCTTGCCAAACAACATTATTCACTTTTCCGGATTGCGAGGCAGACGATGACGAGGAAGAGTACGACCACGGCAATTCGAGCACCAGGAAGAACCAGGAGGAGGAGGTTGCTTCTCTGGGACCGCGAACTTGAAATCAAACCCATTAGTTCCTGCGAGTACGTTGCATAAGAAAAGTAGTTAAGCCATGTTTGTGGTTTGGTTTTGTGTCCTGTTGAATTTCTGTGTGGCATGCACGTCTATCCGCTTTTCTTTGATTTGACCACGTTAACTGAACGTTACGTGAAAGTAGGATTGCATCCATTGCGTTATGCAGTTTGGTAGTTTTGTTTGTTTAACTCGTAGATTTTGTACGGATCGATCTTTTTATGAATTTATTTTCACATATATACCCAACTCAAAACTATCTTTGCGAAATGAAACCTTTTTAACGTAGAGCTGTGTACGCTTTTGGTAGTTTTTGGTGGAAGTTTCCGGAACAATTACTTGATCCATTCGGTGAATTATCTGATATTATAACTCTCTTACCTTTGTCACCGGTGCCACTCCTAAATCACTGCATTTTTAGGGGAAAAAAAGGAAAATTGATGATTTGCCGTTTCTAAAACACTGGTCCTGGGATTTGCCACTACTTATAATATTTTGTTTGATGTACTGCCACTCTTAAGGTAAAAATAGTTGGGATATGCCACTCCACCATATTCTGGTATGTTTTTCTTTTATATTTTTACCCAAAATCGCTTGTGACATGACCCTTTTGCCCCTCCATTTCCTCGTCTCCCCTCCCTCATTCCCCAAATCCAGCCCTCCCCTCACCCACATCCGGCTACCATCACCACCGGCGTCGCGACGTCCGCGCCGTGGGAGGAGGACGGCTCTCTGGCATAGTAGGTCGGAGTACCGAGTACACGGAGAGTACGTAGGCCGAAGCAGCGGAGCCCTGCTGCCGTCACCGTCCCTGTCGATGATGGGGTAATGCAACCATGCACGACATAGCGTCGTGGTCGTCATCCTGTACAGGGAGTCCGGAAGGAGGTTGCGCCTGACCGTCATGGTGGGGTGCTTGATGAGCTCCTGAGACCTGTTGGTGCTGCGGCGTTGCAGGTGAAGGGCAGAGGCCGCCGCGCCGTCCTCCTGAGCGCCGGCCTGTTCTCCACAGCAGCTCAGACCAACTAGCTGACCAGCTCACTCCTTAATCACGCACGCATCAGCATCATCATGAGTGTGATCTATAGCTAGCTAGCTAGCTAGGTATTGCAAATCAAGAAGCAATAACAATCCAGGAAGCGTAGGGCCGGCAAGAACTCACATCCACGACAGATATTTGGACGGGCAGAGGCGACAAATTAATGGAGCAGGACAGAGCACGCGCTGCCACGGTTGGTTCATTTCCTCTCACGATTCATGAGCGGAGCAGAGTGGTAAATTATCAATTTTCATTTTGGAAAAGGAGGAGGAACTCCATTCCACACTCCAACGCAGAGCAGTGGCTGTATCGTGGCTTATTTTGGTGCGCAGGGTGGTATCTTGACGCCCCGGCTCACCCCACGGGCAGCAAATCCACACACATTTACAGTGCGGTGCTACATTTTTTACATGTTTTAGTAGGGCTAATTGAGATGTGTGCAAGGAGGACCATGCATGAAAAACAATAAGATAATAATGCTAGTGAACTTTTGACTTTTAGGCACCGTTTGAAATATAGATAAAATATAGTTTAATTTCCGTAGAAATCGGAAACAAAATCTCGTGTTTCAACTGGGGCCTTAGGAGGTGCCTTATTTTCTACCTGCAGCTTCTTTCTTTCTATGATCATCGTTTGGTGTGATAATGTTTTCAGATTTCGGTTCGGTGACCATGCACCAGCTTTTGTGGTATTTTGATAGCTTGGATCGGTAACCAACAAGCTTTCATTTTGGTTTTGTACGAGCATCTTTGTACACCAACGAACCACTGCTATTAATGATGATAATTAAGCTCTCTCTCTCTCTTATCAATGAACATGTACGTTTCAGCGATGCTGTGGGGGCCAGATGGTACATGAGCTTCTGACTTGGTGTATTGGTGTTTATGTACGTCTTTTTCAGAGGAAACTTCATGTATGTTTCCTTAACCTAGGTATAATACTCGACTCAGATGAAGTTTTTGTAGCTATTCGTAGTAGAGGCGGAGAATTGTTGGTGTTCAGCATTAGGATCTAATAAAAGTCCGATTCCGTAGTCGCAAGACTCGGTGTTAGAGTCCAGTTGTAATCTAATTACTATAAATAAAGGATTGTGGTATCCTAATAAGGGATGACATACAATTATTCCATAAATTTCTATAAGAAGCCGTACATCGTGTGCATGGGAAGTTGGGAACCAGTCCAATGTTCCAATATACGCCAAAACAATTGAAGCTCAATTTTATCTCCTGGATCAAAGGGACGAGACATACAAGTCATAACAGTATTATTATAGACTAGCTAGGATGATCAGAATGGGACGTAAGTACACCTCTCCATTTCCGCGTAGAGAAGCTTCTTTGTTTTTTTCGTTTGCCGTTTGTAAATCGCTGCAATCGAGCTGTATGCGCATAGTTTAGACACATGCATGTGCCCTTCTTCAGAGGGGGGCCAAGCAGCGACCTAACTAGCTCGATGATCTGCATGCTTATTGGTTGCAATGACCTATGTCGACGTCACATTGCCATCTTGGATACTAGGATCTGATTGTATCTTGGATGGTGACAACTGACAAACCAACAGACCACAAATGTAAGCATCATATCCCCTGTAATGCATGACAGATCTGCCGTACCTTCATCAACAATCGAGGACCACGTCAGTGGCGGATCGAGAATCAAAATTTAGGGGGGGGGGGGGGCTAATAGTATTTGTAAAGCATTGCCAAGATCATTGCCCATCATCTGATTATGATAGTACGAGAATGTAAAGCATTGCTTAGGCATCTATATATTGGTTTGATACTCATGCACCACATTGTTTGCGCTTCTGAGTACACTTATCTTAATCTTGTAATCCATTGTTGCATTGTCCTTGCTATCTTTTGCTTGTATGCAGTGTGGACTATGTACCAAGCTCTTCCATTTGTAAAGGAGAGGAACCTCTACTCGGGCTTCTTTGTCAAGTTCTCCATGAGCTACCATTCCTTGTGGTACGTCGAGGCAGTGAAACTGAAACATCATGCGCTTCTGCTGCTTCTATTTGACCACAAAATTCAGCTACCTCGACATGTTTTTGATGGTGATCTCACGAGCTTTCTTTGGTGTGCTATCCGTTTCTATGGCTAAAGCTGTATGGCATGTGTTCAAGCAACGCAAGTCGAAGCTGGGAAAAGTGGACAGGAAGAAACGAGCATGAGAAAGATTCGGTCCAGCTCAGTGCCATTTTTAAGATGGACGGAACGTCAACGGCGCAGATCGTTAAGGGTCTAGCAGCTTATGCTTGTGGAGGCTGTGCTGATATGATGATTAGCAACTTAATACTACTAGCAGATTACTGGCTTCTTTGTTTACTTTAGAAGCTCTGCCTTGTCAATTTGTCTATAAGCACAGTTGGAGGCAAACCGTAGCTTTCGTTGTTTGGTACAAGCACAGGCACAGCGGCCTTGTCAATTTGTCTATAAGCACAGTTGGAGGCAAACCGTAACTTTCGTTGTTTGGTACAAGCACAGGCACAGCAGGAGCAGCAGTAGTTTGCACCGGGGGGCCGGGGGGAGCGGCCGGCGTAGGAGGGCGTCAGCCCCACTTGACCCCCCGGTAGGTCCGCCACTGGACCACGCAGTCCGGTGCGGTGGCAGGGGTGGATCCTATAGCAGAATACTAGAATGCGTCTCTCTCGTGCTTAGGCCCTAAGACCTTCTCAGCTCGATCGGCTGCCGGAAGGATCCAATCCCAGCTAATTAAATTCGCCGCGCAAAATCGCCTGTTTCCTACCCTTCCCCTGCAGGCCTTCCCCAGGTTAGTCGATCAAAGGGCGATTAATTCTCGCCTAGTAATTTCTTGTGCTAATTCTCGCCTAGCTAATGTTTTCGCTTCACTTCTGTTGTTCCTGCTGCTGCTGTTTTTCGCTCTTTTGTGGACTTCTCATTCTCATGTGAGAACTGTACGTGCTTCCATCTTCTTTTGGTTGACTTCGTATCTTCTTGTTTCTTGCTTTCTTGGTGCATGATTGGTCGGTATATATGGGTAGAATAGCTCCATCTTGACTTGATATACCTTCCTTACTATTAGCATTAGGAAAGTTGGAAGTCTTTCCTGTTTTATTCTTTCTTGTGTTCTTGATTCATGGCTCGAGCTAGGGCTTTTGTTTCCCTTGTCTCAAACACACCAAGGTTGAGTTTTATCCTTCTCTTGGTAGTGTTTTTGTGTAGAATCAATCATATACTAGGATCAGGACGTTCAGGTGTTGATTTTGCTTCAGGTTGCTTGGTGTCTACCACTAGGGTCTCTCGTACACTTGCTTCAACTAGAACACCAAACGTGCAAGGGGAAATACAGTGTTGAAATTATTGTGATCGAAAATAGTTGGTCGGTTGTTAGGAAAGTAATTATCAATTTACGTTTGAATCTGAGAGGCACACACAAATACCGGAGAGAGAGTGTGTGTAGGATTGTCGATGGCAATCAAAGAGGGGTGAATGATTGTAATTCATAGCAAAACTTTTTCTTCAATTAGTTGTCTCTTAAAAGTCTATCCTGTCACACAGCAGTAAGCACACACAAAAATAGCAAAGCAATATATATATATATATATATATATATATATATATATATATATATATATATATATATATCTTAGAGTTACAGTAGCACTTGATAATTAAAAATTGAAAACCTAATGAATCTAGCCGTGAGATCAACCAGCAAAGCTAATAAAAAATTATGCATGCATGCTGTCACCGAGTGTTTACCCAAGAAAAACTGATCGCGACGCCAGGAAAAAAATAGCTAATGGCCGGCTACCCCCTAATCAGCCCACCAATCTCTCCGACTCACGGCCAAAGCAACCAATGCTTAATTACCATATCTTAATTAGCTCTAATGATCCCCCAAAGACCAACACGCGTCTCAACCATCTTACTCGTCACAAACGGCCACCATGCATCCAAGTAATTAGCATCACCAGATCAATACGCAAGCAACTAAGCAAGGAAACAACCGTACCTTCACGAAGATAGGTTGTTGGAAATTTCATACATAGATGGCATCCAAAAGATCAAATTAGACCATGCACTGCCGGTGATTGAATGCCTCGGCCATGTCTCCACAGCACACCGATTGAAGTTCCCACGTCACGCGCAAGCCAGAAATCGCGATGCACTCATACGGGAAACGAGGAACAAGATGTTGCTGTCGTGGGCTTCAGGATGAAGAGATCAAATCGCACCGACTTTTTTTTTGTTCACATTGTCTCAGCCGAGCGCCTTTTTTACAAATCGGTCACCACCATTAAACAACCGCCACCCATGTATATATACCACGAGTCACTACTCGAACCTTAATACAACTTGTCTAACTGGGCCAAGGCCTTTTTAAGTCAACCAGACTTTTAGCCCATTACTTTTTAAGGGACTCAAAACCCTTCCATAACACAGGGTTTTTTTTCACCTTCACTTCCGTTACATGTCGTAGCGTCCGGACTGAACCATCGTAACTCTGACACACACCATCTATCTTTGATCTCCATGCGCCCTAACTCAAGCACAACCGTCTCCTTCGATGTCCTTGACCCACTGGACCAAAGCTTCACTCCAAACCATCTCCCGGTCCTCACTGTAGACCACGATCGCCTTCGAGTTATCCTGCACATGCAAAGACCAAACCGATATTTTTCTCGGCACAAGTTTTTCCCAACTTGACCGACATTAGTCCACATACACACGTCACACACCTCAAATAAGAATAAGCAACGTTGTCAATTATTCACCACCAAAATATTCTAGATCGAGCCACATGGTCGAACAGAGAGAGAGAAAGGTGCTGCATGCAAGTTGGTACCTTTTATGTCAAGTCATCCAGCAGTAGCTTTAGGTGGTATTTAGGCACCGTTTAAAATGATTTAAAGCCAGTTTCTGCTTTTGGATTCTGGTTTTTTCACTATTCAATAATTTCGGCACATGTTTTTTCTATTTTTTTGCTATTTTTTAAATTTAATTATGTCAAATAAGTCAACTCAGCTACAGTAAAAAAGTTAGTTACAGAAAAAAAATCCATAAGCTAACACCAAATTGAGCGCTACCTTATTTGGGGCTTAAAAGTCTAAGTTTCTGGTTTATTTTGCATTATTCTGGCTTTTTCACTATAGCTGTTGATAGCTTTTCCAACATAATTAAATTTTTAAAAAGTAATATTAGCACGGACAATAAAAAAATAAAAACAAAAAAATCCTAAAAACCAGAAAAAAAAAAGAAAACAAGCCAGAAGTTCAGTTATGCTTCTCTCAAAGCTCTGTGCTCAGACACTCCCAGTTTTCTGTTAACATATGCGCATCATGCCTTTCTCCTTGTCTTGGTAAGTTCCAGAAACTCTTTCTTTCATATTCACATAAAAGTATTGATTTTGTAAAAGATGTTGAGTATAGTTGTAATTGTAGGGTCCAATGTTATTTCTTAGATTTGGTGCCTCATATCAATAGTAATTTGTGCTAAACTTCCCTTCGAATAAATAAAGTCCATTAGTTTTTTCTTCGTGTATAGACATTTTTACTGGAAAATTTTTCTTATGTACGTATATAGAAAGGGGTGAAACCAGCAGATATATAATATCATGGAGAGGTTAAACAATTCAAGTACAACACCTAGAGATCTACGGTTAGAATTATTAGAAGAAATTACAGATGGATTTTCTGAGAAGCACATCATTGGTAGTGGTGGGTATGGAAAAGTTTACAAGGTATGATTAATACTTATATTTTCTATTTTTTAAATCATAGCACCGCTAACTACAAGAAACCATGTACTGACCACATTAACGAGATATTTTAACAGGGAGTACTGAACGGGAAAGAGATTGCTCTGAAGAAGCTTTATAACCTATTTGACGATGTGAAATTCGATAATGAATTTCAAAACCTTATGAGGGCACACCATCAAAATATTGTGCAGTTAGTTGGCTATTGTTTTGAAATACGACATAGACATGTTGAATACAATGGAAAAATTGTTCTGGGTCAAATGGTAGATAGAGTTCTCTGCTTCGAATATTTGCAGAATGGAAGCCTTGACAAGCATCTTTATGGTACGAGATACTTTACTTCAATTAGATCATATTATTTAGCATGTAAAGAAAAAGATTCGTCAAATTTACATTTCAAGAATACTGTTTTGCCTTCCTGTGCAGAAGAACACTGTGGACTTGATTGGTGCACACGTTACAACATAATTAGGGGGATTTGTGAGGGTTTAAATTACCTTCACCGGGAATCTATTCTCCATCTGGACCTAAAACCTGCCAATATATTGCTAGATAAAAACATGGTGCCAAAAATCGCAGATTTTGGATTGTCAAGGCTCTTCGATGGAACACATACTCAAACCACAAAAAATCGTATAGGCACACTGTAAGTACAATGCCTTCTATGAAATGTATTTATTGTAATCAATTAAATGTTGTTTACGTCACACTGATTGTATTATGATATCATGCAGTGGCTACATGCCACCAGAGTACATGGGGGATAACAAAATCTCAGAGAAGCATGATGTATTCAGTTTAGGTGTTATAATCATACAGATAATGACAGGATCTAAGGGTTATTCCAAATGTTCTGAAATGCCTTCCGAAAAATTTGTTGAGCTTGTAAGAAAATTTATTTATCTACCTCAAGAACAATTTTCTTTTGCGAAAATATTATGCATTTTACTTTTGTATGCTACTCCATCAACATTTGTATCTTCGTATTTCAATTCCGTAGGTACATCAGAATTGGAAGAGTAGGATAGAGGCAACTTCCATATACACATCATCGTCTAATTGCCAACAAGTGAAGAGATGCATCGAAATTGCACTGAAGTGCGTGGAGTTTGACAGACACAAGAGACCCACGATAGGGGATATTATTCATGAGCTGAAAAAGACAGAAACTATGATCCACGAAGTATCCGTGCCATTTTCTAAAGGAAAGGAAAGGAGATGGTACAAAAGAAAAGGAAGGAAAGGAAGCAGTCTCTGTGAAGGAAACAATGGAAGGAGGAGAAGAGGGAGAAAAGGTACTAACTTAAACCTAGTTTATTTTATTTATTTATTCTGTTTTTGCCTTTCTAATTTTTGCTTGATTGGTTTGCACTCATGAGGCTGGGCTTGCCAAAATTGGTCCTTGGGGTGGAAATGGAGGAACGGCTCACGATATCGAGGTGACACCCCACCGTCTGGAGAGCGTGACGATTGAATGTGGCGGATGCGGTGTTATCGATTCACTCGCATTTTCATATATCGACCGTAATGGGAAGCGTCACACCGTTGGTCCGTGGGGTGGTCGTGGTGGGAACCGTCATGAGGTTGTCGTTAAAACAGAAGTTTTCTCACTGGAAACCAAAGCTTGCATGGGCTTTGTTTCTGCTTCTCATCTCAATATGTGCTGCAGATCAATTATCTCCTTGTACAAAAAAAAACTGACATGAAAGTAGTTTTTTCTTCTCCTGTAGATTCAGTTTAGTCCGTCAGAGTTTCTAACGGAAGTCTCGGGAACAAAAAAGCTAACTGCCTATTCACCGTCCACTGTTTTATTCTCACTTAAATTTGTTACCAATGAGGATGCCTACTCTTTTGGATATGAAGAAGGAACTCCTTTCAGCATCCCAATGAAAAGCAATTGCAGCATTGTTGGTTTCTTTGGGCGTGCAGGGACACATGTTCATGCAATTGGTGTCTATGTGAAACCCAACCACCTCACCCTTCCTATCAGTAGGGGGGTGGTATGGAATGGAAAGGAAGTGATCCCTGAGCTAGAAGAAACAATGGAAGGAGGCAAGGAGGATAAGGTGCTAATTTAACTCCTAGCCATTTCAGTTATATATTTATTTCATCAATTTTTTGTCCTTCTAATTTCTGATTGATTTGGTTGCACCCATTAGGCTGGGCTTGCCAAGATTGGGCCTTGGGGTGGAAATGGTGGGAGGGCTCTTGACATCAAGGTGGCACCTCATCGCCTAGAAACCGTCACAATTTGCCACGATATTGTCGTCAAGTCACTTGCATTTTCGTACTATGAATTTAATGGGAAAAGGCACACTGTTGGTCCGTGGGGCGGTCCTGGTGATGGATACACGGTGAGTGAGTGAATGAATGGATCTTTAAAAGAAATTATTCTTGAAAATCATGTATGGTTTTCTTCCCTATTTGCCCATTAATTATCTCCTTGCAAAAGATTGCTAGCATGATAATCGTTTTCCTTCCTTGCAGATTCGACTTAGCCATTCTGAGTTTCTGACGCGAGTTTTTGGAACGGTCGGTCCATTTGATACGTTACCCAGTGTCATAACATCGATTACGTTTTACACAAATGTTGGTAGCTATGGACCTATTGGACAAGGAGGAGGGACTCCATTTGACATTCAAATGCAAAACTATGGCAGAATTGTTGGCTTCTTTGGGCATGCAGAGTCGTGTCTTGAGGCACTTGGGTTGTACATTCGCACACACTGACAATAGCTTGTTCTACGCTGTTTTTTTTATCTTCTATGCGCATGCCTTTCTATGCTTATGTTCAGTTTTTCTGTTCTGGTTAGGATACCGTTCATGGTTGTCAGTAAGAAGCTTATTTTCTGAATTGGGCTGTATTATCTACTGTTATAAAAAAAACACGGCGATCGTGATATAATTTTTACTTTAATGCTAAAAATGGAACGTCTGATTCCCCCTCAAAGTGTTGGATGCTTGTTGCAACAGTTCAATTTAAATGTTGCGGTGGTTGATTATTTGAAGGTGTTGTACAACACAAGAAAACAAAACATTTATACAAGTTTTGCGAGTTCTTCTATGAACTGACACAACAACCTTCCAACACTAATTTTTTTGGGTAGGATATATAACAGTGATGCAACTCTGGACGTTCTGAACATGTGCAAAATCCCAGGATGTTTGCGCAGCGCCTGCCGATAACTTATGCAAGATGCAACCATGTGCATGGTATCCATTTTACACACGAAGGCAAACCATTTTAACCATAACAAGTGCCGGGGTGCTTGCCTAGGTGCCGCAAGCCGTGCCGGGGCGCGTGGAGGAGGTGGCGCCGAGGGCCTAGACGCCCAGGATTCGTTTGGGCTTTTAGCTAGGGGACACCAGGGCATCCAGCCAGGAGCGCACCGAAGCTCCAGCCAGTAGTCCGTCGAGACGTTGGCTGCGGGCTCGCCGAGATGCTGGTCTGAAGTGCGCCTTAACGCCGCCCAGGGCCTATTGTGGTGTCTGCATCCTTCAAAAGGTGTACAAGATGTTTGATGCCATATCACTGGTTCTTGACGTCTCATGTATGGGTCATTGAATTCTGCCAGCGTTGGTTTTTGTCGTTGCATATGAGTTGTTGAATGCTTCCAGGGCACTTATCCTTTGTATGTATGTGATTGCCAGGGCGTTTTTTTGGTAGGGCGTTTGCCTTTTGAGCCCTTTTTTTGGTAAGGCGTGCGTTGAGTGGTTTTGATGGGGCGCTGTGATGCTGGTTTTGACAGGGCGCTTCTTGGAGAGTGGTTTTGACAGGGCGCTTCTTGGAGGGTGGTTTTGACAGGGCGTTGGCCAGCTGGTTTTTACAGGGCGCTCGGATGGACTTGCAAGGGCGTTCACCACATTCTGCCAGGGCGCTGCCAGCAGAACGCAAAGAAGGGCGCCGGGCGCACGAACGTCACCAGGGCATGTTCGTGCCAAGGCGCACGGGAATTGCGAGGGGGGCATCGAGGTGTGGCACTGGGGGTGCTTGCGAGGCTCATGGCAGCATTGTTGGCTTCTTTGGGCGCGCAGGGTCGTGTGTTGAGGCGCTTGGCGTCTACATTCGCGCATACCGACTGCAGCTTGTTCTACGCCGCTTCTTGCTTCTTTGCGCACGTCTTCGTGTGTTTATGTTCTGTTTTTCCTTTTTCTTGTTGGAACTTCGTCTATCCCATCCTCGTCCCTTCGTTATATTGAAGAGGATTTGCTTGGATATTGAGAACTGGCTGCTGAGCTATACTTTTGCACGCCGATTTGTTGGAGAATCGCAAGGGTCCATTGAATTAGCTGTGCACAAGCCGTCTGTCTTGATCATCTTTATGAGCTCTACATGACTAGTTCACGATATATACAGTGAGATCTGCTTTCATCCGTCCTTGCGTCTCTTTCCATCACGGTTACAGGAACAAACGGAGAAGCACCTAATCAAAGAAATAATAGTGCGTGGTTGGCTGGAAGGAGCATGTCTGATGGATTGGGTTGGTGCCCTCAAGCTTTTGCTGATATTTTGAGAGTGGTTCGGTGACCATCCTGCTCTCATGTTTTTGTTTTTGGCCTTTGTTTAATGCTTCTCATGCATCACTCATACCGACCAGCTACGCGATTTTTTCCTCAATGATGCCGACTATTTTCAAACGGAAAATAAAAACAATGATGACGGCAACCTTTCCTCCGAGAAATTGTGTTGCATCATTCGTGGCCCTTGCAATCTAGAAAGGAAGAAAGGTCATAAGAATCCGTAGTGTTTTGATCAGATCAGGTGGATCTCCAATATATAGCAGCTTGCTTGACCCTCTGTAGGAAGATGGTAACAAAGAGAAGGTGAATGATACATTATAATTTTTCTCAAATATTTAAAACTTCTTTATTTCTATAGCTATAAAGCTATAAAAATTAAGATAAAAAGTTACCATAAAAACTAGCGACCTAAGACACTAAAATCCCAAAAACAATTAGAAAAAATGAAACTATCGCCACTGTATTTAGGTTGAGGATTTTAGGAGTATAAATAGAGATGACCGGTGGCTGTGTAATGATTGTGGCTTTTGTAACGGAGAGACTTAGATAATATACATGTTGCGATGGCCGTGACTTTCGAAAGAAACGAGCGAACAATTGTGTGGCGGCGGCTATTTTCGTTTTGATCGAGATCGAAATAAAAAGGAGGCTGGCCGCTGCTTTCCTCGCCATCTATTGCTGCGCCGCCACCCACGTTCCAGGCAAAAAGCGCCAGCATTACTTAATCTCCATTGCGTTGACCAGTCATCCCTGCTGCCTTTGATTTGAAGTGGAGATCTTGCGTGTCGCCAGGTACGCAAGAAAATTTCTATCACATGACTCAGGCACATCTATCTACAGGTGAGTAGTTGGCAGGTCTTTTGCATGTGAGGAGTAGTAGTTGCTCTGTTATTTGATTGACCAAGAGTAGCTTGTGTAGTAGTTGAAGTTTGGCTGTGACTCGTCTACTTGTGACGTGAGGACTAGTAGTTGTTTTGCCACCTTGTGACGTGACTTAAATCATCATAAGCTTAATCTAGTATTCTTTAATTAGTTAAGGTGATTAGCATCATTAGTTAAGTGGGTCAGCACGCATGCACTTTGTGTTTGAGGAGAGATGAAAAGATGATTAGATAGGTAATTACTTGAGAGCAAATTGGTTTTGTCAATGCATGCATACATATTCACGTGATAACTTTTGATTTATTTATAAACAATCTTTTTGCTACCACAATAATCCAAAAATAGAAATATATTTTCTTTCAGTTTTCCTACAAAAAAATCAAGAAATATATATATATATATATATATATATATATATATATATATATATATTCTCCTTGTATTTGTGTGTGTGTTTTTTTAACTGTTATCTATGTTCAACGATCAAAAGACAACATATTTTGAAGAGAAAATTATCTTGTGGACTACAATCATTCACTCTACTCTGATTGCCATCGACGATCCTAAAGTGGTACTACCGCTTACTACAGTAACTGCGATACTACCATTACAGTAATCGCGATACTACCACTACTACAGAAAAATCAAGGTAAAAAGTGATTTCGATACGATTTCAAAAACTAAAATCGGTGAAATTTTTTATCCATAGATCCAAATGACATGAAATTTTACAAAGATCTTTTGTAGGGTTTTATGAACCTATTCCAACAAACGATTATGAAAATCATGACCAAAGTTAAGACCTTTTTCAGTTTAAAGAAGAGTTGCACCAAAACTGACCCAAAACCAAAATCAGTGAATACAACTTACTCGTGGGTGGGCCATGACCAAGATAGATCTAGATGTATTCTCACATATCACAGTAAATTAGAACACTAAAGATATCATGCCAAAAACCCTTAGATCAAGAAATCGCTTGAAAAAGCTAAAGTCAAGCAAAACTAGGTTTTCTCGTGAACTTGCTATCACAGTGCCTACATAGGTGGAGATAGATTTCCAGAGATCATCACCATCTCTTACACGTCCTTAGCGCAATAAGATCAAGAGCAAGGAAGATGAGAGATCAAAACCAACCAAAACAAGAGCACATCAATCGAAACACGAGAGACTCAAGGAGATGCATAACGATTGATGTATTGCTTACTTGAGAAAAAGATTCTACAGCTACTCCATCTTAGAGGACAGAGCACACAAGACACTTAACTCTCAAACCTTAACTCTAAACATGAAGGTACAAGAGAGATAGGTTGGATAGTTAACCATATATCTTTATCCTAACCTCTTTTATAGGTGAGCTAACCAGCCACATCTATTCTTAAATAGATATTATTTACTTAACATAATAGGAAAAATTCCTTAACCCTACATACATGAATTTTATTCACATATATTCACACATATTTACTTATATACATTTTTTTAAAGTACATGAACTTATGTCTAGTCAGATCAAACCAACTTCACAGCGACAGCACTAAAGAGAAAATCGGCGATCGAGACAGAAGAAGCACGTGCAGCATGATGCGTCGTTACTAAGCAAGCAATTAAATAAGTCGGAATTGAATTATTTGGCATTGCAGACGGGGACCGATCGCCCGATCGATTAGACAAGGGAAACTTCGTCATATACCCTTCCGTATTTGAGAGTTTGAGATTTATCATAAAGTCATCGACACGTGGGGTCGGAATGAGTCACTGATATGTGGGCCGGAGGGCATATACCCTCCTTACATTTGAGAGTTTCAGGATTTACCCTCCTAAGTCACTGACACGTGGGGTCGGAATGAGTCACTGATATGTGGGCCGGAGGGTAAATCCTGAATTTCAGTCTAAGAGGAAGGTATATGATGAATAATTCCATTAGACAATGGACATCTCTTCTCCTACAAGATGCGTGTGGGCACGCGCGGCTTTAACCTCACACCAACAAATACGTACTGCCGGCGATTGAGGTTTCTTGGAGATGGAGATGGTGGTGAGTGCCTCCACAGGGGCGATGGAGGCCCTTCTTCCCAAGCTGGCCAAGATCCTGACCGACGAATACAACCTGCACAAGGGCGTAAAGGAGGGGATCGAGTACCTCCGGAAGGAGCTGGAGAGCATGCAAGTTGCTCTGGAGAAGGTGTCGAAGGTGCCGCCAGACCAGCTTGACGGCAACATCAAGATCTGGGCGAGAGACATGGGGCATCTGTTCTACCACATCGAGGACGCCATCGATTCCTTCATGGTGCGTGTCGATGCTGCCGGTGAGTCTAAATCCTCCAGATCTTGCTGCATTAGTATCCAGGGCATGGTGCCGAGGTACAAGGCGCGCCGCAACATCGCCACTGAGATTGAGCGCATCAAGAAGGAGGTCGGGGAGGCGAGCGAGCGTCTCAAGAGGTTCAGAGTTGAAGATGTTGTAGCCCCAGCCCCGTCTGTTCCTCTCCGGCATGCTCTCTACGAAGATGCGGCAAAGCTTGTTGGCATTGACCACTCGAGGAAAGAGCTAATCAAGTTGCTATCCATGGAAGGAGGGTGTGTTGGAGCAGAAGCTTAAGCTGGTATCCATCGTTGGCCCTGGTGGAATGGGCAAGACAACTCTTGCCAATGCTGTGTATCAAAAGCTCCGAGGGCAATTCCACTGTGCAGCTTTCGTTTCAGTTTCTCGCAAGCCTAACATGAAGAGTATCTTCAGCAGCATACTTCGCCAAGTAAGCCAGCAAAAGTGTGAAAACACTGAATCATGGGATGAGAAAGAACTCATGGATAAAATCAGACATGTCCTTCGGGATAAGAGGTACATCATCGATTAAACTCTTGCTATCAAATCGCTCATAAGTTACTTTAATCCACAATTTTAGCTAGCTTACATGTTTTCTCGTTTTCAAAATTCTGTCATCATTTTGACTACCAATTGAGATGTTTGTTTATGCACCCTGCATGCACGTGCACTTTTTTTATGACTGATAACACAAGGGGCGGAGCCAGCCCTGACCCAAGCCTCGGGCTGGGCCAGCTATTCTTGGGTCGAGTCTTGCACAGCATTCTGTTCCTCCCCTGCGTATTCTGTTTTCTTGGGCCGGTAGAAACAGGGACGGACCATAATTTGATTCTAGACCTCGGGCTAGAGCCCACCTAGCCTGAGGCCTAGATCCGCCACTGGATAACACCATCGTTAGATAGTCCATGGTTTCTCTTGTTGTAATTCTATTGCATACTCTAGGATCGGGTACAGCGAGTCAGAGGGGTTGAATGACTTATTAAAATCTTCTCCATGGTATTATTAACACGATACAACAAAAAACACAAACTCACAACCTTTGCCAAAGCCAAAAACCAAATATCACAAAGTCACTCGAGACAATTAGTCTCACTGGTCTAACCGGCGGCTAGGGGTAGGTTGGACTGCTCGACCGGTTTGACCCCAAATCCCACTAGTCTGACGGGCCACAGGTGGTCTGATCGCTTGAGTCATGGGGGTCTAACCGCTCACCGAATAGGGACAAAAATCAACTCAGCACATGACCAAGAAAGTGACTAACTCTTAAATCATTGATATAAACAAGATAAAACTTTGTACAAATTCTCTTTAGAATGTCAGGAACCTATTCCAATCATGGATCGTGAAGATCAATGCTAAACTTCTGATCTTTATCCAAAACAAGGGTGTTACATCAATACTAGATAAAAGAGAGAAATATCGATCTGCTCTTACTCGTGATTCCTTGATGATCTTGATGACCTTAGATGTGTTCTCACATGTTATAGCAAGCTAGATCATAGCACGAATTCAAAACAAAACGCCCTTAAGATCAAAACCCCCAAATCATTCATCTCTTAAGCAAAACCAGGCAATCACAAGAGTTTTTCATATAAGTGCCTAGATAGATGGGATATGATCTCCAAAAGATATTTATACATCCTTGGCACCAAGAAAAATCACAAGGAGATGAAATCCAAATAAAAAACCAAGTAAATTAAAGGCACAAGAAGAAATCCATGGCACAACTCACTTAGATTAAATTTGAATATTCATTTCACTTTAAGAGGAATGTTTTATAGCCACTCTCTCATGGAGGACAGAACTCTAAGCCTAAGCACACACACAAAGCTTCCAATACAATGGACCCCTAACCTCTCCCGAAAAACCCTCTTTAGAGCTTTTTCTCTCAACACACAAGGGTTTATATAGTGGAGACTCCTTACCTCACATAACCCTGACAACCAGCACACCTTTAGTGGATACAATAACTTACAATTGGGAAAATCCAGTAACCTACACACAAACGGGTTTTACATTCACACATACTTGCATGATTTTCAAAGCATGACATCCTTATGGCTCCAATAACCTGATAAGATGCTCCATTCTTCAAGACGTGACCTAAACCACTTAGGTCACTGCCGCGATTTTGCAAGCCGCCTCTCCGTCCAGTATCTCATAACTTTCTTAATTGCCACCTACCGGTCTTCATGGTGCTTCTCTTTGAAGTCTGTGATGTTCAATGACTTACCGCTAAGAACGTATGCCTCCTCCTAAGGCTATCATCACTTAAAATGTTCAAGTCTAGTGGCACACCATATGCATGCACTAGCCTCATCACGATTCTTATCTTTTTCTCATACTTCTTCGCTTGAGATGATACTCCATCCGGACTTATGTGACCCTCCATGGCCTCAAGGCACCTCCCCTAGCCTTAGTCTTGCTATTGACCGTAACAACCACTAAGCGCTCTGCACATCAAAGAATAAGCAATCGTTTCGAGCATAAGTAACAAGCACTTCACTCTGATCAACAAAATCGATGCAAATACGCATCACTTGACACCCACGTTAAGATTCCTACAATACATAGACTTCCGCCATGACTAACACTTGCATGGACTACGCTATAACTAACAAAACCGAAAACCAACTCAACTCACTCAATTCCCGAACGCCGGTCTAAGTGCCAACCAATAGCCGGTCAAATAGCCGCAAACTGACTTAAAGCCTCCTGATAACTGGGGACCAGTATAACAATGGCAACTATGCCTATCAGACCGCCCGACAACTTCTGATTGGACCACCATTACATGTCTAGTCATCCCGCTCTCAAAAACTCTGCTCAACATAACGATCACCTCTCTAGAATGAACCTACCACCAAATAGAAACGGTCACACTGCATTTCCGGTAGGACCGTTGCTAACGGCGAGTCACACCGGACCTCGATCAGACTGCCGCTTATAGCCAGTCAGACCGCTCTAGCATAGCGGTCAGACCGCCTCTACAAGATAGTTAGACCGATGACCACCTGACAGCAAATACTAGAGAGCAAATGACACAAAGTCAAACTCAAATTTCAACACCAACCACAACCAAAGTCAAATACTCATCACACAACATGAAGTAGCTTCCACATCTATACACCTTTCAACTTGATTATATCTAGTAACCTTTGTCAACTAATGCTCTTCCAAAATGCAGGTACTTCATTATTATTGATGATATATGGAATAAATCAGCATGGCAACATATCAGATGTGTTTTGATTGAGAATAACTGTGGCAGTAAGATAATTATGATAACTCGCGACAATGATGTTGCTGAATTATGTTGCCCTTCTGACAATGTTGGTGGTAGCATATATAAAATACAGCCTCTTTCTTTGGTTCACTCCAAAAAACTACTCTATTATAAAGTATTTCGTGGAGACAAATGCCCTCCACAATTTAAGGATGCGTCTCAGAACATTATAAAAAAATGTGATGGCTTACCATTAGCCATCATTACTATAGCGAGTCTATTTGCAAACAAACAGATGCAAACAGAGGTTCAATGGGATAGAATATACAAATCTGTTCATACTGGTATGAAGGATATATTGTCTCTTAGTTACTATGATCTGCCTTTCCAGCTAAGAACTTGTTTGAAGTATCTAAGTATATTTCCGGAGGGTCATATAATAGAGAGAGATGACTTGATATGGAGATGGATAGCTGAAGATTTTGTCTCTGAAGAACCAGATAAGAACTTGTATGAAGTAGGAGAGTATTATTTTGATGAGCTTGTTAATAGAAGTATGATCGAACCAGCATATGTTGACGCGCACTATAGGGTACAAGCTTGTCGTGTACATGATGTGGTGCTTGAGTTTATCACTTCCTTGCCAACTGACGCAAATTCTGTTACAATATTAAATGGTCAGCGTCGCCTATCACTTCCAACGGAGATTCATCGGTTATCCCTCCAAAACAGCAAGGACGAGCACACCATACCTCTGGCAACCATGAGCTTGTCTCACGTAAGGTCACTTGTTGTATTCTCACATGCTATTGATTTGAAGCTGCCACTCTCGAGCTTTCAGGTTTTACGTGTCTTAGATTTAAAATATTGCAGTCGACATAATATTAAGGGTGTGGGAAACTTGACTCAGTTGAGGTATCTGAGGCCCAGTCATACATATTTAAATGAGCTTCCAAAAGAAATCGGAAAACTACTGTTTTTGCAGACACTGGATCTAAAGGGGGCTAACATAAAAGAACTGCCATCAACTGTGGTTCAGCTAAGACAACTTGTGCGTCTTCGTGTTGACACACGGATGAAGCTGCCAGATGGGCTTGGGAATATGAAATCTCTTGGAGAGTTGTCAGAAATCGATATGAGCAGGTATCCAGACCTTATGGAAGAGGTAGGCAATCTGTCTGAACTGAGGGTGCTAGAAATTTCACTCGGTAAATGGGATAAGAGCCATGAAGAACAATTGCTTGAGTGTTTATGCAATCTGGAGAAGCTTCGAACTCTTTATATTTTTGTTGCTCCAGATGTGTCCCTGGATTTCATGTTAGAAGGCAGTGTCCCTCAACACCTCCAAAGATTTACGGCATGTATTCGTCAACAGACTGAACATATTTTCAGCATCAGCCCATTGTCCGGATGGGAAGAGTTCAGCCCATTCTGTACACTGCCAAGGTTGATTAATTCATCATTGTTGAATCTCTCCGAGTTATCCATCATGGTGAAGATACTACGGAGGGAGGATCTTAGTACTCTTGGAGACTTGCCTGCCCTTCGATCTCTGTATTTGCATGTGACAGAAGCCACGAAGGAAAGGTTGGTGATCACCAGCTGTAGAGGTAATGACCATATCATAACATTCCAGTGTCTTGTAAACTTCAATTTTGCAAGTCGTGCAGTAGGGTTGGTGTTTGGACAAGGAGCCATGAAGATGCTTCAAAGGCTTTCTCTTAGTTTTAGTGTCACGGAGACCAAAGATCTTTGTCATGATTTTGGTTTGGGGTTGGAGAATCTCACCTCCCTGATGGCTGTGGACGTTGGAATCGACTGCCGCTGGGCCAAGTTTTGTGAGGTGAAGGCTGCAGAGGATGCGATGAGGAAAGCAACCAACTTGAATCCCAACCATCCCACCCTTGATGTGAGCAGGCATTTTGAAAGAGAGATGGTATGGAATGGAAAGGAAGAGATCTCTGACTGGGAAACAATGAAAGAGGAAGAAGCAGAGGAGGAGGAGGAGGAAGAGGAGAAGGTACTAATTTACTCCTGTTTTGATTTATTTATTTCTTCTTCACCTTTTAGTAAATTAAACTTACTCGCATGTATTTTTACCTACAGTGCAGAAAACCCTAGGTATAAGCAATAGTTTTAGCAAATCCTAGTTTTAAGGGAAAAAAACTATTGTAGAAAGGGTGTGTATAGGCATATCTGGATATTTTTTTTCCAAACAATCATCCATATTTCTAGCCGTTGGATTACAGATTCAACGGCCTCTTTTTTGGAGAGGGGGGGGGGGGGGGGATTCGCGGCGATCACAAATCTGGATGATATTTTAGAAGAAAACTTTCGGATGATGTTTATCAATACCCTTATAGAAAACCTAGTAGAAAGAGGGTGAGAGAAGTGACTCTCAGTGGATCATTTATAATTTATAATCCTAGTTTTGAGGTAAAAAAACTATTGTAGAAATCCTAGTTTTACACATTGCAGTAAGAAAGATATTTTATCTGAGGTTTTCTGAAACGTTTTTTTTCTTTTGGGGATAGGGGTGGGTAATGAACTTTACTAGAAACTAGGGTTAAGTGAAACTATTGACTAGATCTAGATTTTTTTGGCAACAAATGTTCTAAAAATTGGGTTGAACTGCTGTTATGTAGAAACAGGGTTTTCTGTAAGTCGAGTAAAAATACCTAGGGAATAGTATAATTTACTGTTTCTATTTCTAATTTTTGTTTGATTGGATTGCACTTACAAGGCTGGGCTTGCCAAGATTGGACCGTGGGGTGGAAATGGAGGGAGTGCACATGACATCGAGGTGGCACCTCACCGTCTGGAAAGTGTGACAATTTGTAGTGGTGTTATCGTCGATTCACTTGCATTTTCATACAGTGACCATAATGGGCAACATCACTCTACAGGTCCGTGGGGCGGTTCTGGTGGGAGTGTTCATCCGGTGAGTGAACGATTCTTAAAAACAAAAGTTTTCACTCTTTACAGACAAGCATGCATGGGTGTTTTTCGCCCATTAATTATGTCGTACAAATGGCTAGCTTGATTGTTGTTTTCCTGTCTTGCAGATTCAACTTGGCCCTTCAGAGTTTCTGACAGGAGTTTCTGGAACAATGGGTCCATTTTTTACATTACCCAATGTTGTAACTTCGCTTACGTTTGTCACCAATGTTCGTAGATATGGACCTTTTGGTCAAGGAGGAGGAAGTCCGTTCCACATTTCAACCCAGAGCAATGGCAGCATTGTTGGCTTCTTTGGGCGCGCAGGGTTGTTTGTTGACGCGGTTGGGGCCTACGTTCGCACACCTTGACTATTGCAGCTTGTTCCACATTGTTTTAGCTAGTGTGAGTGCTTGCATTTCTTCGTATGTTTATGCTCTGTTTTTCTTTTTCTAGCTGTAAATTTTATTCGTCACATGCTTGCCGTTTGGCCATTAAAGAGAATTCAGAAGCTGGTTGCTGTACATCAGGTCCCTTGCTACAAAGCTTGCATGTCTGA
This sequence comes from Melocanna baccifera, assembly GCA_036346265.1. NCBI lineage: Eukaryota > Viridiplantae > Streptophyta > Magnoliopsida > Poales > Poaceae > Melocanna > Melocanna baccifera. Next base: position 3,460 of record JAYEVJ010000134.1, on the reverse strand, counting down.
ATATTAAGAATCGGGTGCTGAGCTCTATTTTTGCATGCTTATTTTGTTGAAATTGCAGGGGTTTATTGAATTACTTGTGCACAGGTTATGTGTCTTGCCCATCTTTATGATATTGGCACATGAATAATTTACAATATCGTCAGCAAAATCAGCCCTTATTCATCCTGCATCTCTTCCCATAGCACTTGCAGAACATTAGAGGAAGAAGCTATATCGACAAATAATGCATGGTTGCCAGAAAGAATCTTGTGTTGTGAATTTGGGTTGCATCAACTGCAATCATGCAAAGCATGGTTTACATGCTAAAAATCTATTGCCGGATCTGTAACAATGGCGTACTTCCAGAGTAACATACCGTATGATCTTAGTATGCTGATGTCGACATACTAAGCACAAAGATTGCATTAATTTTCTGACAGTGTGCTGATATGTTTGTGATGTTTTGACAGTGATAATTGAAAGGTATGCAAGGTCCGTAGCATGCATGTAAAATAAGCAAAATAACAATGCTAGCGAACCTGTGATCTTTAGAATGAGTGAAAGCGGATATATTTCACGCAATGCAGATTACATTGGCCCGGTCAGGTTTATATAGCGAAGATTACATCCGAAGACGATTCAAAGTATGTAACCGACCGTATATCTGTTGCCGTGGTATGTTTCCTAATCGGCAATATGCATGCATGCGTGAGACGTGCAGATCTAGGACTGCTAACGACCGCATGCACGGATATATGGCTAACACTCCCCCGCAGTCGAAACGGTAGAAGGGCGAACGTTGAGACTGGACCGAAACTCGGTAAATACTGACGTCGGCAGTCCTTTGGTGAAGATGTCCGCATACTGCGCGGATGTAGGTACATGGAGGACGCGGACCTGACCGAGCGCGACCCGCTCGCGGACGAAGTGTAGATCAATTTCCACGTGTTTGGTCCGTTGATGCTGGACCGGATTGGTGGAGAGATACACGGCACTGATATTGTCGCAGTAGACCAGTGTAGTCCGGTGGAGTGGAGAATGTAGCTCAGTCAGGAGTTGGCGCAGCCAGCTGGCCTCTGCAACGCCATTGGCCACAGCACGGTACTCAGCCTCGGCACTGGACCGTGAGACAGTATGCTGCCGCTTGGAGGACCAGGAGACGAGGTTATCACCGAGAAAAACACCATAGCCGGACGTGGACTTCCGAGTGTCGGGGCATCCTGCCCAGTCAGCGTCAGTGTAGACAATCAAACTCGCGAGAGAAGTCCGATGCAATAGAAGGCCATGGTCGAGTGTGCCTTGGAGATAGCGAAGAATGCGCTTCACTAGCGCAAGATGAGGCACACGAGGGTCGTGCATAAATAGGCAGACCTGCTGAACGGCATAAGCGATGTCGGGGCGAGTGAAGGTCAGGTACTGCAGGGCACCAGCGAGGCTGCGATAATGGGTGGCATCATCCACCGGATCGCCGTCACTGGATAGTTTTGAGTGCGTGTCAACTGGAGTACTGCACGGCTTGCAGTCAGACATACCGGCTCGCTCAAGAATCTCAAGGATGTAGTGACGCTGAGAGAGATGCATAGATCCATGCTGTCGAGTTACTGATAAGCCCAGGAAGTGATGAAGCGGCCCAAGGTCTTTCATAGGAAATTCCTGCTGAAGAGCAATGATGGTCCGACGAAGAAGATCATCAGAGGAGGCAGTGAGCACAATGTCATCCACATAGAGCAGCAAATATACCGTGTCCGAGCCCCGGCGAAAAATGAACAACGAAGTATCTGACTTGGCCTCCATAAAGCCCAAAGAGAGTAGGTGTGCAGCAAATCGGCTGTACCATGCACGTGGAGCTTGCTTGAGCCCGTATAGAGACTTGTTGAGACGGCAGACATAATCAGGATGAGCCGAGGCAACAAAACCAGAGGGCTGCGCACAATAGACTGTCTCGGAGAGCGTCCCATGAAGGAATGCATTCTTCACATCAAGTTGGTGCACGGGCCAGTCATGGGAGAGGGCCAGAGTCAGAACAGTCCGAATGGTAGCTGGTTTCACCACAGGGCTGAAAGTCTCGTCGAAATCAATGCCGGGACGTTGTGTGAAACCACGCAGGACCCACCGAGCCTTATATCGATCAAGAGACCCATCTGGATGTAGTTTGTGACGAAAAATCCACTTGCCTGTCACAATGTTGACGCCGGGTGGTCGTGGTACGAGGTCCCAAGTATCATTGGACTGAAGAGCGTCAAACTCGGCAGTCATGGCGGCCCGCCAGTTGGGATCGGCAAGGGCCCCACGATATGTCTTGGGAATCGGCGAGAGCACGACAGCATGTAGAGTCATCTTGTCTGCTGGAAGACGAAACCCAGTCTTGCCGCGAGTAGTCATTCGGTGAGTATTGATGACAGGAGGAATGGAGACCACCGTGGGAGGCGCTCGGTGCGGCTGCGCAGCGCGAGCAGCGCGCAGAACCAGCGCGGGTCCCGAACATCGATCGGAGGGGGCGTGCATGGCGCCACTGTCGATCGCGCGCGCGTGGGAGTCCCAGCGTGGCGTGGCCCCAGCGCAGCGTTCCGTCTCGTGCTTTGGTGTAGCGTCTTGGCAAGGTCCAGCGCGAGCGAGCGAGACGGCAGTCCAGAGTGAGGCGGGCGGCTCACCGCAACAACCCGTGGTGGAGAGCCAACAGGGGCAGCAGGGCCGGACCGGGAGGTACCTGCAGTGGGCCGCGGCGGCCTGATTGGCAGCGGGGAGCAATTCATATCCAACAAAAAATCATGGTTAGTAGGAACGGGCGGGTGCATGGCCGCGGCATCAGCAAAGGGGAAAGAGTCCTCATCAAAAGTGACATGACGGGAAATAATGATCCGATTTGAACTCATATCCAGACACCGGTAACCCTTGTGTTCCGAGGAGTAACCAAGAAAGACGCACAGCGTGGAGCGTGGGGAGAGTTTGTGGGCAACAGTGGCAGAAAGATTGGGATAGCAGCGACAGCCAAAAACGCGGAGATGGTCGTATGAGGGTGGAGAGCCATATAAAGCTTGGAAAGGGGTGGAAAGCTGAAGGGTTTTGGTGGGATGGCGATTGATGAGGTAGGTGGCTGTGTGGAGGGCTTCAACCCAATACTGGTTCGGCATGCTGGCCTCAATAAGAAGAGTTCGAATGACGTTGTTGATGGTCCGAATGGCACGCTCAGCCTTGCCATTCTGCTGAGATGTATAAGGACATGACATGCGGATGGTAACGCCGTGAGTAAGAAAGAAGGAGCGAGCAGAAAGGTTGTCAAACTCACGGCCGTTATCACACTGGATGCTTTTAATAGAGGTGCCGAACTGTGTTTGGACGTACGCAAAAAAGTGGGATAGGGTGGAAAAAGTGTCCGACTTGAAGCGTAAGGGAAAAGTCCAAAAATGATGGGAGCAATCATCAAGAATCACCAAGTAATACTTGTAACCGGAGACACTAGCAACAGGAGGTCCAAAGGTCA